>PVIH01002506.1:0-14308 GCA_004025045.1 Sigmodon hispidus | reverse complement strand
ACCATTTGCCTAGAGAGGAGGAGAGCCCTGGAGGTCACCAAGTATCCAGGAGGGTCAGGCTTCCCTTTCCACTACACAGACACTACCTGCCTTTCCAATGTCAGAAACCCCGTTCTTCTCATGATTTATCCCTGCGGATTTCAGCTTAGGAAAACATGCAAAAATGGGAGGTAATTCTACCTACAAAATAAGAAAACATACTCTAGAGCCAGTCACAAAGTAACATTGTTGATTACCTGGTGTTGAAAGTTATTCATGTTGTACACTTTTTTTCTTTCTGAAGTTACGTCACTCAGGGCCACTGTTAAACAAGACCTCCATTCCTGATGAAAACTGTCCATTCACATCCACGGCCCATTGTCTTTCTCTTGGGGCAGTGACAATGTCTTCTCAGAAATCAGTCTGGATAATCCTTGGGAAAACTGTAGTTCTTAGTAGGCATTTGTTAAGTTGAATATGCATTATGAATATGTATTAAATATTAATATTTTGTTACTATCCCTTAAGGAACTCTTCTGTCTCTCTTCAACAATTTTCAGGTTAAAAAAAATTCTGTCAGGTAATATTTGCTGAGCTTCATGATTTTCCAGTCATGGCTCCAAATGCCAGTTTCCTATCTGTTCTGTACCCACAGAAGCACACACCTTTACATAAACCTTCTGTGTCGGCATGGTTCAAAGGTTCAAAGGCTCCTTCCTCACTAGAGAGAGACACCCTCTCTCACTCAGAGATACCCATCTTCCCTGAGAAAGAGATGGCCTCTTTTCCTCTTTTGGGGTACATGCAGCAAGGAGTAGAGTCCATTTCAGGATGAAGATGATAAATAAGACTTCAAACATCTTTTCACACTAGGCAGATTTTTTTTTCTTTCCAAATAGATGGTTTGCCAAAGGCTGTTTTCAGCTCCCCTCTGTCTCCCAGATGCAATAATAACTGGATTTCAAGTTGGCATCTGGACATAGACCTCCAGGCTCCAACGAGTCACACATATTGAACCAAGACATTCTGTTATACTCCCCTCCCCCCAATAGAGAAACATGCTTTTCTTTTCCCTCTTGCTGGACAATGGAGATTCAAGCAACATACACAGGGTGATATAAACTCTTAAGCCTTGGGTTAGCCCACTGCTCTATACAGTGGCATACTGGAATGAGAGGCCCGGAAGGGATTGATATTTCCAATGTGCTCACTGGAAAGGTAAAGACAAATTTGCTAAAGGTCATGTCAGTAGGTTTGAGGTATAGCTAGGGCTAGAATTCAGGACATTTGAGTCTCAATTCTGCCTTCTTTGTGTCCTGCATGCGCCATAAGAGAGCAAGACTTTCCCTGGGCAATCTCTCCCTACAGGAGCTACTGGCTGACCCAGAGAATGATTCTCCTTCTTTAAGAGTGGGTATGGCACCATGAAGAAGGACACGGCAAATGAGAGAACTTCTTCATTTATTTCTAAGGCTGTAGGCAATAACAATTGATAGCAAGGGAAATAGCCCATGGGATACCTAAGGAAGTCAAGAAAAAGACAGAGATCGAAAAATTTGCCCTTTACCAAAAGGCTAACCCAGCAGAGAGTTGGTTTAGATTAGTGTTTCTGCAGGACTCATTATAGAGAATGACATTGCATGTGTGGATGGCAAATAGAAAACTGTGTGGTCCTGCCTCCTGTTCTCACTCCCACAGTGGGTACTGTGGATAGATGAGCACTCCTTCCTTCTGAGTGTTGATGTGGCCAAAGAGTGCTTCTTACCAGTGTGCTCCAGGGAGCCACTACCAAAGTCAGCTCTTGGTAATTGGTGCACAACCTGTTGGCTCTCACTGGTCAGAAGAACATCTGTGGAATAGATCCCACAGATGGCCGGGAAGTGTGAGTGCTGGGAGTCAGACATTGTTCCATCAAAGAAGGTATCAAGACCTGGGTGGACGAAGACTGTTCTTCCCACAGGCTGATCCAGGGGTGGCATTAAGGACATCGTGGAGTGTCTCATCATCCTCAGAGTGTTTCCCCAAAAGCCAGTTTTATAGAGGGTAGCACTGGGGGTGGAAATCATGGTAGGGTTCTTCATACTTATTCTCCTCCAAATCCAAAAGGTCTTTCCTCAACAAAAGAGCCTTGTCTTTCTTTGGAGTGCTTCCTGGCACTCACCAGGCCAGGAGGGTCCCAGGCATCTTGGTGTGGAAGGCGCCTCAGGAAGACAGGGATGGCAAAGCTCTTCTCTGGACACTTGCTCCGTAGCCGCACATTCCAGACGCCTCTAAGATTTCCATTCTAGACACATATTTGTAGCATTCCACAATCTATAGCTAGTGTTCTGTATCCATCAAAATAAACTTCCCTGTTCTTGACTGTGGCATTAGGCTATTTGAAGGCAAAAATGTCCACTTCTCTGGGTCTCTGAGGGTCCTGTGTCACTCCCTTGAAGGCAGTCTTCTTTTAGCGACTGGTGGAGAATGGGCCCATAGGACCTGTGCAGAGGCAGCTGCGGTCTCAGAGATGAAAGGAGATGGAAATAGAAGAGCAGCTTTGAGAGCAGTTGTGAAGAGAGGGCTTTCCTTCTTTGACCTATTTTCTGTTGCGCTCCAGTATGACATATTTATGGAGATGGGTTAGTTAGAGCAGCAGAGGGCGCTGCAAGGTCAAAAACAAAGCCACCCGGCTCAAAGGACTCTGGGAGGAAAAAACAAAAAACAAAAATCCTCTCTCCTATTTTATTAATTAAATTCGTTCTTTGACAGTTTCACACACGTCTATAATGAATTCCAGTTTCCTTCACTGCACCTTTTCTATCTTTCTGATCCTGCAGGAATTCTCCTTCTGCTTCATAGGTTCTTTTCCACCGTCAGGACTTTGTGTTTTGTATGGTGTTTTGTAAACCAGGGCCACCTCTGAGACTATGGTAATGGAGCTACCCAATGGGGCCAGGTAGGCTGACTGCTGGGTAAACACCTGAAAATTACCCGTCCCCCAATCTAACATTAACAGAAGTAGGGCCCCAGGAGCCCCCTTCCCATCCATGACTGGCTGTTGATAGGCCCACTTTTGCGCAGACTCAGTGCACACAAGCGTAGCTGCTGAGTTCCCGATTACAATGGCCAGGTCACATCCAGAAGGTATTATTCAGCAGTGCTTCTCTCTGTCTTCTGGTTCTTAGATTCTTTTTTAGTAAAAGGAATTATCAAGACTCAGGAGGATACAAGAGGTTTGTGCACCCTCTTCAGATGTGATTTCAAGCTAATGAAAGCCAGCCCTGTCTTTTACGTGGTTGGTGGTGCCTGCAAAGTTCTGGTCCCCGGAGAGGTTCTCAGACTGCAGAGAGCACAGTATTAGGGAGCCGGTTAGAACTCTTGGGGGTATTAAGTCAGTAGTGGACTGCCACTTCCTAGTTGAACTTGGGGCTCACTCAGTCATACAAAAGTTGCAACCTTTCGAAGACCTAAGAACAGTGGGCATTAAGACTTATTTCTTACGTTCCCCAGATTCTTTGGGTTTCGGGGAGAGCACAGCTGGCTCCAATCTCAAGGGAGCAGTGTGCTCTATGACAGCGAGTCTGCAGTACTGACAGCATAAAGATAAGAAATCCTGGGCCCGTGAGATAGATAACTCAGCATGTAAAGGTCTCTGCTGCTAAGCCTGTCGGCCAGAGTTCCACCCCCAGACCCACAAGGTAGGAGAGAACAGACGAGTTCTATCAGTTGTCCTCCGACCCTCACATGTACGTTGTGGTTTTTGAATAACACACGAATGTTCAAACACACACACACACACACACTCTCACACATTTAAAAACATTAAAAAGTTATGATCTTTAGATTTTTAAACCATTGATTGATAGAACAAATCTTCAGCTAAATTTAACAGCCATTAAAAAGTATATTTAGTTAGCATCTTTTCTCTGACTAGTTTTGAGAACAATGCTCTTATGACTATATTAATCTGTATGTTTCATAAGTAGGTGTGCTGAAGGTGGTAGAGACCCTGGCAGGCTAATTGCAGAAACCCAGCTGGATTACTGTGTGCCCTCCTCAGAAGTGCTCTTTTTGAAGAACACCTTTCAGAAAAATCTAGAAGGACACCAGAGCTTGGAGATGCATTGCTTGGTTGCATGCCACCCAGCATTGCACCCAGCATCTGTACCTCAGGGTAAACTGGCTGCACATGTCCTGTGTGACGGCAGGTGGAGCCCAGGTTTGTGCTTTTGCATGTGGTCAGGTGTCACTGAAGTCGGGCAATAGGAGAAATCATAAAGAAAATGGTTCAGTCCAGGAGTGGTTGGGGATCTGATGCTCTGATAATCTGGATGCCAGCAGGGGCTGGGCTGTGTATAAGGATTCCTCCAAGCTTCAGCCTCTGGTTAGAAGGGATGCCCTTTTGCTCTGAATCTTTCTCTCCAACATCCAGTGCCTTAGGGATGCTCACACAGTAGGATGTTGGCCCAAGTGGTATTCTCCTTGAGAATACTACATGCTTTTGGTTGCCAGATACAATTCAGGAAGTCAGGTGAAAATTGAATTCCAGATAAACAATGAATACTTTTAAAAATGCGTAGTGATGTCTCAAATACAACATGTTCTAGATATTAGTAAAACTTTATCTGTCACTTATTTGAGGTAACCATGGACTGCCCTCTTGTATTTTTATTTGCTTCACCTGGCAACTTTGTGCTGCTGATAAATTCTTTCCTCTTTTCTTTCTCTCCTCCTTTCTCCCTGTCTCCCCACCGTGGAGATGGAGCCCAGAGCCTCATGTATGCTAGTACTCCACTACTGAGTCTCACTGGTGAGCTTTCAGTGAGGCATCAAGCTTTTATTGCACATCTATTTATTGAAAGACAAGCTGAGGGTTAGGGACACGTCAGTGAAAAGATGAATACTGTCTTTAGTCTTGTGGAGCGCTTGCACGTGTGCGTGTGCACATGTGTTGAGATAAAAAAGAATTTATAATTGTGTATATATATTTACAAATCTGATGATGTCAGATAGCAATCTGGGAGACAATTTCAACTAAGTTGTAATCCAGGGTAGCAGTAAATAAGTAACTAACTGAGTGGCCAGGGACGTTGCAGAGTTTTAGATAGCTAAAACAGGGAGACAGATGGAGGACTCCAAGAAAGGCTGTTAATAGCTGAGGCTGACCAAGAAGGCAAGGAATATTGTTAGCAAGGCTGGGAAGGAGGCAAGGGTCTTAGAGACGCAGGCAACTTAGCATTCTAAAGCCCTGAAGAAGCTGGTTCAGGACAAGAGCAGAAGCAATGGACCGTAGGACTCTTTGCAGTGGTCCCTGTGAGAGATGACGATGTCTGCATGAGGGGGCAGTGGGGATGGAGGAGATGGACTAGTGATCGGAAAAGTACAGGTCTTACTGTTGACAGAGATGTAGGGAAAGGGAGGAAAGGAGTCTTTAGATACTCATGGGGGTTGAGGAGTGAATTAGTGTTTCTGATTACAGAGCAGTGCTTCCTAAATACCGTGTCATGGCTTTCATAGAAAACCATATTGTTGGTGTGTGACCTGGAGGGGATGGCTTAGGGGCTTCAGCCACACCAGGCATACAGGGCTTCTCTGAACAGTATCTCAGCAAGCTTTTTAGCTCTCTCATTGCATTTTACCTGCCAGCAAACTCTCTTTGGGGCAATAATTTTACAAGTGTAGCCAAGTGTTGGCTGTAGACAGTACAAGAGATAGGAAGCCATGTACACAATGCAGTAAATGTTGTCAGGGTCAGTAAGTACACCTCAAGCATCAGAAACCAAAGACTTCCAGGGTCCAAGGCTAGAGGAGGTTTTAGAAATGATCTTATCTGACCATCTCTCTACCTTCTTTATACGGAGGAGTAAGGAACTGTTTATTTTAACATATCGAATACTACACAGGTACTTATTAATTTGTTCTGTTTATTGAGTTCTACACAGTGAATACAAAGATGTCAGGTGTCCCGAGACAGGGTTACTTGAAGTGTGATTCATGAACTGGTGTCTGTAGGTGGTTTTTTTCCTTCTCTTTATTCTTTGTTCTTTGCTCTTTTGGGGGAGCTCACCATCCAGCCCTCAAATAAATCACACATGGAGGCTTATTCTTTCTTATAAATGTTTGGCCTTAGCTTAAGTTGTTTCTAGCCAGCTTTTAAAAACTTATTCCATCTATCTTCTGTCTCTGGGCTTTTTTCTTTCTATATTTCTATCTGCCTTTCTTTACTTCTTTCTTTCTGGCTTGCTGTATAGCTGGTAGATGGACCCCGATGTCCTCTTCTTTCTTTTCTCCCAGATTTCTCCTATTTATTCTCTCTGCCTGCCAGCCCAGCCTATTCTTCCTCTTGCCTAGCTTTTGGGCTATCCAGTTCTTTATTAGAGCAACCAGGTGTTTTAGACAGGTGCAGCAACAAAGCTTCACAGTTTAACAAATGCAGCATAAAGGAATGCAACATATCTTTGCATCATTAAACCACACGTTCCACAACATACACAAGTGCCACGCATCTTAAAATCTACAGCAGGTGTCAGTCTGTGATCAGAGAATATAGGAATGGAGAGTAAGTTACTTTGTGAATTAAGTATGCCAAAGCATGCCATCATGGGGACAGCAGTGTCCTTCCCTTATTCCATATTCTCAAGCTCCCTCTGTCCTCCCCTCCTCCTCCAACACCTTTATTCTTTTTAAAAGCAATTCATTTGCATGTCAGAAGTATCTGTTCTAGATGGTTTGCAAACCAGTGCAGTTCCTTGTCGGAGGCACTTCCCTGTGTCAGCTGACCCAGTCACGTGACAGTCGTGCGAGGGCTGCCTGCCCCTCCTCATTTCCCTCCTATCATCATCTTCTTTCTATCCAAAGCCTGGTGAGAGACCCCAGCGCCCCTCCTTCATACTATGGCTCCTGCACTGATCTATAGGATGATTCTTGCCATGACTGTCAGCCTTTTGTTTGCCTGTAAGAGTCTTATTTCTTTTGCTCTGTACCCAGTTTCCCTTTCTTTAATCTTTGGAGGCCTGGTCCCTTTTTCTTCCATGTTTAGCTTCTGGTCATTCTTTGCCTGTGACTTTTATTCCTGTCCTCCATCAAATTCCTCTGAGCTGGTCAGGGTCTAGGAATGCAAAAGCTACGATTGTCTCATTTCCTCTTCACAGGCAATGATGTGCTATGCATCACATTGACCCAGAGCTCCCCAGACATGACAGTGGCAACTGGTAGTGAAGTAACATTGCTTTGCATGTATGACGGGGGCAGTCAGAATCCAGATTTATTTTGGTATCGCAAAAGGCAAGACCTATCCTTTCAGTTCATCCTTTATCGGGATAATACAAGATTCCATGATGCAGATTTTGTTCAAGGTCGATTTTCTGTGAAACACAGCAAAGCCCATAGAACCTTCCACCTGGTGATCTCTCCGGTGAGGCTTGAAGACAGTGCCACCTACTACTGTGCCTCCGGTAGCACTGTGACACAAGTGCTCAGGAAACTTGTATCTAAACCCTTGCAGCACAGTTCCCAGTGGCCCCCTGCCACAGGAAGTCACGTGACAGTTTGTCAGGCATCCTTCTCAGTCAGTTATTTATACTCCAGTCTCCCCTTTAGTAGTGCTCCAAGTGAAGGCGTGGCCACAGCCAGGGAAGACTCTGGCTTCCAAGGAACAGAACACCTCTCACTATGGGTTCACTGGGCCTTTGTCACCTGAGTCTCTTGTGGTTGGTTCTTGAGAGCTACAGCCTGAGAAAACACTATCTCTCTGTCCTCCAGTCTGTGCTGTTTGTGTGAGGGTGCCAGGCCGAGGACATCACCGTCACTGTTTTTAGTTTATCTCCACCATTGCTTACTCGTTACTGTGTATTAGTAAGTTTTCATTCTGAGACTCTAAGTGGATTCTTAAATCCACTCATATCTTACCTTTCTTCCATATCTTGCCATGTTTAGTCATATTATTCCTCCTGAGTATTCTCTAAACCATCCATTTTACTTATTTTATTCGGACAGTGTTTCTCTCTCTTCATGTCTGGCCAGTTGTCTAAGAACTGAACACATTTTCTAAGATGTTAAATGTGGAGCTCAATGGTGTCCTGAGACAAAAGTATTTTTCTCTGGAAGAAACTGGCTGGGGGATGTTGAAAAGAAGCCCCTTCAGTCTCTGAGACTCACCTCTCACGGTCTCACCCTTCTCTACTTCCACTGATGTCTGTACCTTCAGGGATTTAAATACATCCCTAGGGATGGAAGAGCCCAGAAGGAAGAAATAGTCTCAACATTTCACAGCTGAGTCATGACAGCCAGGGATGCCATGCTGTACTTCTAGAACTCTGTGGCAGCTGGACCCTAGGAGGCTTTATCAAGAAGAATTTGAGCAGGAGTTTGCATGAGCTTTAGACACAGTAAATGAAACGTAGCCAGTATGTGGAGCAACAGAGAGAATGAAGTGAGGGAGGCACAGGTCCATCCCAAGGCAAGCAAATCTTTCCTGGCTCCAGCCTTTAATTCACTCTCACTCACTTGAAAGCAGAGGGAGAATAATTTCATGAAGGAAGGGGCCAGTGCAAGGGGATGGTAAATCTGAACGAGATAATGGCATACCTGTAAGAGAATCTTATAATCAAGCTCATCACTTGTATACTTACTAAAATATTAATTTAAAACTTTGGGGGTTCATTTTGGTGGAAGACATTTATAATCCTGTGATGTGCTGGGATTTTATTTTTCTTAGCATGGTGGGCCAGAATTCTCTCATTTATTGCTGACAAGAGAGTCTTGAAGCTCAGTGAAGTGACATTTGCTTTGACACACTGTCCTCATTTTGGTGATGTAGTGAGCTCATGGCACAGTAACTTTGGGCTAACAGTCTTGAGACCTTAGTTCCATTCCCAGCAATATCTCTGCCTCACTGAACGACTCCCCCCCCACCCCCCGTAGGCGGGGCATATGTTTTGTTCCACAAACATAAGGATGTGCTCTTTTCCAGGAACTTTAGAGTAGCATTCTGATGTCATAGCAAGGTAGAAGAAGTGAGTGCTTTGGGAGTAGGCATTCTTCATACATACCAGGTGAAGTGTGGAATATTGTGATGGCTGCTACCCAGCTAGACCTCGCTATATCCATCTAGATTTTCCTGAATCCAGTGACTCCCGGCATCATTACCTCCTTTGGCTTGGAGTCTGTGGTTGATGGTGGCAGGGGAATTGCCAGTGATAACTGCTTTTTCATATGTCACACCAAGATCCCTGCTTTATACTTCTCATAGGAGCTGAGGAAACCACAGCCCTCAGTTGCTAAGGCCTGCTAGCTTCGTGGGTATACCAATAAAGCTGTGGCCTTGCTGAGCTGGGATTAATAGAGCTGAACACCACATTGAAAGTGTTGCTGTTCTAACAGCTGCAGGAAATCAGAGCCCAGTCCCCCAGACAGGCACCTTGGCCTGGGGATCAGGAAGCTATGGTGTGACTGACATGCTCAGTCTGACTTCCAGCAGACTAACAGCTCAACAGAGCTCAATGCTTTCTTCCCTTGGTAGTCCATGGTGAGTGAAGGCAGAGGTAAGCAGCTTAATAAATGCAACAGAGGCAGAAAGAAAGGAAGGAAAGCACCAACATCAAAGACCCAGGAGAAAGGATCCATGCTCAGTGATGTCAAAAGCCTTCACAGAGACAAAGAGAGATCACATTCCGGTCCCTGCTTCCACTTGCAGGCCAGGCACAGGTGTTGATTTTACACCTCGGTATTCTGCCTGGGACTCAGTCAGTTTGCACACATGGAGCCAGTTCACAGAAAGAGGTGCCTTCCTCTCTATATTCCACTTTCATCTTTGGTGATCGAGTGGAGAATAATTAGATGTGATTGTAGACGCTTTATTGCCAGCTTGGAGAGCGCTAAGGAAGCCGAACGTGACTGTACAATACTAGTGCTGCTAGGGAACTGCTCCTGCATCCATGGCTGTGAGAGCAGATGCAGAGGGTAGGTCACACAGGCCCCAGGAGAAGAGGAGCGGGAGCTGTCTCGGAATGGGTTGAGTGCAGCTTTCCACGTTTAGCTAAAAAGACACATGTTCTTTCTCGAAAGACCATTTTCCTCTTGGGTAATTAAGCTGGTGATTTGCTGGTCTCTACTTTCTAGTTCTGGGTAAATAAAGAAGGATGGAACACCATTTTCAAAACATACCAGTTACAGCAGTAAAATAAAATAGGTCTGTGTTTTCATAGCATTATAAAGCAGTGTGTAAAGCCCAGGCCCACAAACCCTAGTCTCCAGGGCTTTGGCTTTTCTAATAGACCTAAGGATTAGCTAGGCTTTTTGCCTTCACAGAAAAGCTGGTTTTGTTAGATGCGGTGGTGACCAGTCAGTCTGTTTGAAGCTCAAAGGAGTTAGAAATCTTGGATATAGCATCTTTGTAAGCTCTTGATTTCTTTAAGGAGCTGTAGTTTCATCATGCCAGTCAGCCTGTAAGTAAAGAACAGTTGTTATAGAGTTACAGACCCTGAGCCCTGAGTGGGGATGTAGAGGTGATAGCATTTGGGAATGGTGAGTAGCTACTACTGCACCCACTACAGACATTATTGTACATATTGTAGTGGTGTAGACTGCACCACTACAGACATTATTAATCAATTGTGGAACATGCCTCTGCTAACATGGCAGTGGTTCTGCTGGTCAGGATAGCAATCAAACCCATTGGCTTTCTTGTAACTGTTCTGAAACCCAGACTCAGAGAGGGTAAGGAAACTGGCTATGGTGTCAGGGGTCTAGTCATAAATCAGGATTAAAACCCAGTTTTGATGCCTAGGGTAACATTTTTTATGCTGCTGTGCTGCTCATGACCTCTGGACTGAGAGTGAAATAAAAGATGGGGCTAGATGCACATTTGGAAATGATTGGCTGTACTGACAGATCAATCCAACTCTCAAAATCTAGGGTAATTTCTTCCAGAAATTAATGAACATTTGGATATACTGGGAAGGATAAGGGGGAATTGAACTCTTGTTCTCTGGAAAAACAGCCAGTGAACAATCTCTTTGATCCCAGGGAAGAGTAGAGGTAAGCCTATGAAGCGCTCTCTCTCTCTCTCTCTCTCTCTCCTCTCTCTCTCTCCCCTCTTGCCCCTCTCCATTCTTTCTTTTTTAAACAAGGCCTTGTTATAGCCCTGGCCAGCTTGACATTGTATGGACCAGACTGGTCTTGAAGTCACATCCATTTTATTGCCTCAGCTTAAAGTGCTAAAAACTATGGGACCACACTTTTCTTGTTTGTTACCATTTCCAAACTTCCTTTACAATTTATAGCATAATTAGGGTGGCTTTGGCAATATGAAGTGACCAATTCTTACCTTAAAAGAAGAGTAACTTGGCAGTAAAGAGAAAATTGACAGCAACACTCTTGACCAACAGCATTCGTAGACCCAGCACCATGAGGGACATCATGTTAACCTTCTTGGTGTAAACTATGGAATAAAAATAAAACAGTGGCTTCAGGAGAGACCAAATTTCTTTCCACAGTGTCAACAACTGTTACCAAACTGCTCCAAATGCCATGGTTCTTCCTGGCCTGCGTACCCAGTGCAGCACCAGATAGCTCTCAGAGTCCCCCCACTGCACTTCCCGTTCCTGTGCCCACCTAGACAGGCTGGTTTGAGAGACACTGCCTCACAGCCTGGCAAGCTCTGCTGGGGTGGAGGCTGAGGAAACTGTGGGCTCACTATGTTGTTTTTGTTTTCTTTTGAAATTTGATGCTTTGAGGTCTCAGGTAAGGATGGCAGAATTTGTTTTAACCTCTTGAACTAACCTTTTGAGCCATGGCAAGTCTCTGAAGTTTGTGTGGTATTTTCATGTGCTGGTGGTTTTATATCATCTAGAAAAAACAATAGTGGTCATGATTACATTGGCAACTGAGAGGCGAAAGAAGGGAACTCCAGGTTGGTAAACTGAGGACAAGAGGGTCATATAGCTATTTATACAGACAGGATTCCTCTCGCCTGGATCTTTTTGGGCACCGTCAGGACATCCAGATGCTTTCTAATTTGTAGATAAAACAAGAGTTTTCAATCCTATGGTGAGACAGCCTTCCTTGTGGAATTTTGGGATTTGTGCTGGAGTAAATGATATCTTGATGCTTGGTGAAGATGAAGAGAGAGGGATGGGTGTTAAATAAGAGGCAAGATGCAGATCAGAACATTTCCTTCTTAGCCTGAGATGAGCAATTTTTTCCCCTCAGCACAATGCCAAATCAAAAGTAACCTATGCTGGGTTCACATCACCTTTCTTTCTTCCAGTTTTCCCTCCTTAGCTTCTTCAAGTTAGATACTCACCGAAAACGTTTGCTTGTGGTTCAAAGTCAGTTGAGTGCACGGTTTCACTGTTGTGCTGAACTGAACATGTCACTGAGTTCGAATCCCCATACCGACCAAGCTTAACAGCGCTGTACTTCCCGCTGGAGGAGACAACCACAGCAGGTTCAAATTCTGCGATCTTCTTGGATGATTTGAGACTTATATTCACATCCTTGGGATAGAAGTCCTTCACCAGACAGGCAACATTCGTTCCATTTCTCATGATGAAAACAGATGGCTTGGTAGGAGGCTGAATTCCTGAAAATATAATCAACCCAGATAATAATGTACAGCCTTATGAGAATTAAACTGGTGTTGGCTAGAATCTAGAACATTCTATGCCTTGTCAGAGGTATCCTTGATAGCATTTCATGAAAGTATGGGCAAGGAAAAGGAAAGAAGGGGTGGTTAGCTTGGCTTCTAGTGAGCTGAAATGAGATAGGGTTGAAAGAGAGATGGGGTATAACAACTCATAAAGAAGTTTCTAGAACCGAGAATCTAGTATGGGGTCCTGTGTGTGATTTCTGGTACTGCATAAACCCACCATAGTGCTATATACAACTTATTCAATCTTGGAGGTCGAGGCAGGAGGGTCAGGAGTCCTAGGTTATCCTTGAGTACCAGCCCGGTCTTGGCTATATGATACCCTGTATCAAACCAAATCTTTAAAGAAAGAGCCTCACTATTAACTACAATAAAGAATGACCACTGACCTGTGAACAGATTTCTAATTCTAAGATTTATTCTGACTTTCATCAGTAATTTACTCTTGTGAACATAGCCCATAGTATTTACTAATAAAGAGCTGGGGTTGTTGGTATGAAATAAAAACTATGTTAACTTACAATGTACTTTTATCTCTTATGGGTTCAAGACACCAAGTCTCTTACAAAACGGAAAATCTTTCTAAACAGAAAATTTTGGAAGTGCATATGTAAGTAGAAAAGAATTGACTTTTCTAAATGCTTTATCTAGAGTCTGGGGTTGAGTTGTAACAATGGGGTCCGTGGGCTGTAACCAACTCAGCTGGTCTGAATTTTTGAGAAGAGTGACTGTTAGTGAGAAGGCACCTGCTGACATCCATGGTATAATTAGATCATGGGAGATCAGGGAGATCCCAAGAGCACAAGCTGTCTTGAGAAGGTTTTTCTCATGACTACATCATAATTCTCCATTTTTTTTCTTCCACCAAAAAGCTCAAATAAAAGACTGGGTTCTATTCTTACACTCAGGGCAGGAGATGATTTCCCAAGATTCTGACTATTTTGGCTTTAGCTCTAGACAAGATTGGGTTTCTCTTTTTTCAAAGAGTTTCTTAGAATTATCCATTCTCAACCCTTGTGAGAAAAAACTTTGCTTTTTTTCTTTCTTTCTTGTTTTTTTTTTCTTACACCCTGAAGTCTCCAACAGCAAAACTGATAACCCCAGCACTAACGGCTAGAAACCACAGGCTTCATTACCTGTCTCCTCGCAGAAACATGTTATTTCTTATTCATTATCCTGTTTGTGGCCTAAGATGTGTTGTGGTTGATTTCCAAAAGAGTTAGGAGTTAGAAACTTGTTCAATAATAATAAAATAATCAAATCAACCAAAGCAAACTCAAACCCAGTTTGTCAGTTACTCAAGAGTATGATTCAATTTGGATGAGTTGGACAGTGAAGGCTTGCATGAACGTTTGCTGTTTGAGGCAGAGTCTTTCCCTGAGTCAATAAGGCTAACTCCACACTCAATCTCCTGCCTCAGCTTGATGGGTCATATAATATTATTGGTGTGTGATGCTGGACTCAGCTGCTTGAGTGGAATTTTACAATCTAAACGCATCAAGAAATTATCATCAATTATTACTTTGGATTAGAGAGACTATTTTTGAATGCTATAATATAAATACAAAATCATAAATATTATAATAGAGTGGGCAAGATGAATGTCTGAAGAATTCCATGCACGCACATGCTGAGACCTAAATGTATTTGCTGGAGTTTCAAATTGAATGCAGCACATTGATTTAGTAAATTGCTTCT
>PVIH01002505.1:145561-187790 GCA_004025045.1 Sigmodon hispidus | reverse complement strand
AAATAAAAAAATGACTTAGATGTTTATATTAATTTTATATCGTTTGGCCTATGTCTTAAGCATATTGTTAGTTAGGTTTTTATTTTAATTTAATTTATTTTATTAATTTTTTGCCTATGTGGCCATGGCCCGATGGCCCATATTTGTATTTCTATTTGTTCGAAATAGTCAGCTGGATGGAGTTTGACTTAACTCTGTCATTTTTTATTTGTCTTTGATTTTTTTTTTGTCTATTGCTATGGTGCTCACTACAGGCCACAGCAGTTAATTTATTTGCAAAATAATACAAAAACATTCCCACCACAGCCTCTATCACCAAATATTTTATAGCATATATCATTTTCTTTCTATTTGATGGTAAGTGATACTAGAACTGTTTTTGTTTTAAATGCATAATTTAATGAAACAAAATTATATTCACTCAGTGTAGTTGAAGTATATAGTATGAACTGTAAACTAGAACAGAATCTTTTGCTGTAATTTTGATATGTATTTGTTTAATTATTATGAAAATTATGAAGAATAACTGGGGAATTATTCTTAGAAACCATCAAAGATATTAAGATCTTGCTTGAAAGTACACACTTTTCCAGTCTCAGGAGCTTGTTAATATTGTATCTCTTCCTCCAGTTTGCTCATCTTCATCATGGAGTTAAAGGGGCTGATCCCATATTCTTCTACTCTGTTCACCTCTCAAACATTTGAGGGGCTCCTTTTGTTTTCTTACATTTGGGACATTCATTCTACTGCCTGAGGTTAAATATGGTGCTTGCAGATCTTGAAACTCCTGACCTCACTGATTGGGTTTCACAGCTCATTTTCTCCTTTTTACTTTGTTTATTAACATGGCTATCTGGTCTTCTTCACCTCATTTTTTGCTTCCCTTATATTGTACCTATTTCACTCGAATCTATGTCCTTTTTTTCTGATTCTTTACTGTAACACTTTTTTGAAGGTCCATTTATTTACATTTTGATCATTTCTTTAACATAGTTTTCAGGTCAGTATTTCAAAATGCAGCACTTAGTTCGAAACTGTCAATATAAACTTTGTAACTTCTTACCTGAGATTTTTGCCTGGATATTTTAGTGGCTATAATGTTATTGGTTCCAAAGGTGAAATATTTTCCTTTAAAAAATGTCTGTGCTTCTTCATAATTGCTAGCATTATTGTTGTATTTCAGTATCTCGTCATTGACGATAAAATGACCTACCACTCATTTGGACTTCTGTTGTCTACCCCCACCTCTTCATTTTAAGAGTATTTTTCTCTTAAAATGAGGCAAGAGCTTATTCTGAAACTAAGCCTGGCTTTGCCTTTAACCTCCATATATAATCCAAACCTGCTCTCCTCTTTCCTCTCCCTCTCATCCAATCTCTAAAGTTGTTGATATTGTTTACTATGGGATTATGCAGACTCCTTATTGTCCTAGATACATCACCTCTTACACATTGACTTTCACTCATTATTGGCAAAGAGTGAATCATTGTGGTCTCTGTATTTACAAGCACTTGCACCAATTATAGTGTTTAGAGTGTGATGAGCTTGGTATGACACTTGTGCTTTAAAAGTCCTCAATCATGGCAGTGTCTGTATCATTAACAAAAAGTTATGTAGCCTGAAGTTATGTATTTGGGTTTTACTGAGTCTGAAAATTTTTATCTTTCATATACATATCTAATTTTCCAATCTCTATGACTTTTGATTTTTACTTTTTCAAATTTGTAGACATTTTGCTTTAATTTATGTTTGTTAGAAATGCATTAAACAATATAAAACTATACAGTAGAATTGGTAGTGACATGAGTTGATTATTGCTTTCTCGTTGCTTTTCTATTGATGTGATAAAACACCATGTCCAAAGCAAATTGCAGAAGGAAAGGTTTATTTAAGACTTATTGTTCCAGAAAGTTAGCATTCTTCATGGGTATGTGGAGCTAGCCTGTAGGAACAGAAGCTGAATGTTCACATCTGGAACAGTAATCAGGAAATAGAGAGGATACTGGGGATAGCATGAATATCCTGAAGCCTCTAAACCTGCCCTCTATGAAAGACTTTCTCCATCAATACTATACCACCTGATCTTACCCAAGCAGTACTAAGATCATTTACCCCAGTGCCTGAGATTATGGGGAGCATCCCATTCAAACACACTGCACTTAGTTTCCCTACCCATACACTCCATCTAGTCACATGAGGCTTCTATTTTATTGGATCTCAGAAGTAAAGTTAAGGTTAGAATGTATATGTTACTTAATGATAGTCTAGAATATCTGCCAAATTATGAATATTTAGATATTCATGAATCTTGACACCTGTCACTTGGAATGTTAAAAGTTCTTTTTTACCTCTAAATACCTGACACATTTAATGATCCTTTATAAAGTTTTGAGAAGTTTGGAAGAAACTGTGATAAAATGTTCACTTTTTTCTTTTTCTACAAATATGTTCATATTTCTGTCTCTGAAGAACTCAGAGAGCTACTGTAATGTGGTATAGTTATGGAGGCTGATTTCTTCTTTTTAACGCAATTATTTAGCCTCTTGGATATTTTCTTAGTCTTTAAGCATGCTATTATATTTCTTTCTGAATATATTTCTTCATGTTGTTTAAATTTTAACTTTGATTTTACATAAAATAAATGTTACTTTAATTTGATCTGTGATTTTATTATTCTTCATTTCAAGTTTCCAATTTTATTATCAGAAAAATGAAAGTGTATTTAGGTGAGTATCATAACAGAGGCATGGCTAGTTAAGTTACATGAACTCACATGAATGTAATTCACATTATAGGCTACCAAACATTTCAAGGCATTTGTGTATACAAGGGGGAAAGAAGAGGAACAAAATTCTTTCTGGAAGAGTCTCAGTTCCACATACCCATCATTAGAAAAACCTTAGATGTGAGGCTCAGAAAAAATATCTTTATACAAGAAGTAATTTCTCTAACTAGAAATGGAAATTGTTACTGCATCAAAAGAACATCTGTATCTGAGTTGTGGGAGTCAATGTCTAACCTGGGTGTTAATGAGTGAATAACATTTCAGGGGGTATAATTAGAAATTGCAAATCAAAGGACTGGGAGGAGACACAGAAGTTGAATTCTTGGGCCTTGATTCAGTTCCTATATGTGATCCTGTTTAAGAAGTGATGGTCCTATGTACTAGAGAAGAAATGTTAGAGAAGAAATGACAGCAAAGAAATCTTGGTTATTCAAATAGGAATCAGTGGCTTAAGGATCTGGTGAGCTGTTGGCAAAGCTAAGCCCAGCAGCAACGAGGGTAGCAGTTATAGCAGCTGATGTTTGGTTTTAGAATGTTGTCCTTTATGGGAACACATTGTAGAAGACTTTATGGTTTATACAAACAGAGTATAGTGGTATTTGTTTCTGTTCATGTTGTGTTTACCTCTCAGGGAGAGTCATATGATGTTTCAAATGAAATTACTTTGAAAGTAATGTTTATTTCTGTGATTTCCCCTCTTTCCTTATAATAGCCTTCAGACCTGGCTGAAACACCAGTTCATAAAATCATATTTTCTTAAAAAAATCTCAAAGAGTTTTGTAAAGGGCTATACCTAAAGAAAGGACTTTTCATTAGGGGAAGAAGAGTCATGTTGCCCACACTTGCCCTGTTATTTTGGAACTTTCTTATTTCTTTTGAATTGCTAACCCCAAATGAAGCAAGAGCTGATATACAACCAAGGCTAAAACTAGCTTCCATCAGGACCATGGGACCTTGGAAATGTCAATGAAAGGCAAACTGATGCCAGTTAATTGATTTTATTATGATGAGGTAGTTAAGTCTATAATAGAATTACTGACAGCCATTGAGAGGCCACTGAAGAGGGGACCCTAGCCAAGCTTCAGCCAAAAAGAAAAAAAAAAAAGAAAAATCCCATGATTCTTAGAGAAGGACTTTTCTACGTTGATCCAAGGATTTCTTTAAACCAGTCTTTTCTTTTTTCATTCTTTTTTTTTTTAAGAAATATTTTCTTTCCTTCCCTACTCATTCTGTTTTTATGGCTACCTTTTTAATTTTTTTTTTTTTTTTGAAAAGGCATAGCATTACAAGATTAGTTGGCTAGGGTTGTGGGTAATCTGAATGACTGCCTATGCTGATGTGATCACAGAGATTGATGGTGACTTGGTGGTAGAATAGTATCCTTAAGGGCATAATATGACTCCACTCTTAATCCACTGAAGTGGTAATAGCCACAAAACAGCACTCTTCTCCCTTCTGTATGTGTGGGAGAATATATGTTATCTTACATTCATATGATTTTGACTTTGTTTTATGATTTTCCTTTTCCTGCCGTTCCATTTCACTTAAGAATAGGTGAAATCTTTCAGCAGATGCTTTATTCAAATACCAGATACTAAAACCTCAATCTTCCAGGAGGCCAGGAGGGGATCTTGCCTAAGGCACTTTTCACATACCTGCACATATTCTGAATTCAGAAAATTTCACAGTGACCTCTTACTTCCATCCATGATGATTTTCTTTGCATGACTTGTTGTCTTCCAGTAGTCCTGCATCATGCAATATAAAATATATTTAAACTTTGTCAGAGAATATCTTTCCAACTTCTGCCAGTCTTTGAACTAAAAAGAATGTGATTCTTAAAAGCACTCGTTTGCAAAAAGATATTACCCAATATATCTTCATTTGTGATCCTTGTTTAATCTTTGGTTTTGTTATGTTTTTATTTAATTTGAATTTGTAAATGTGCCCCAAATATCATGTAACTGAGAGTTTAAGCAGCTATAAGAACATTCGAAATCTTTTATTCTGTAGAAACAACATTGTGAAGTGTAATGCTGGTCATTGAGAAGCAGAATGTAGTGATTTGCTCTTTGTTCTCTTCCTGATACTGCAGATATACTTTTGTTTATACACTCTTCTTTTGTTGCTTCTTGGTATTTTTCTTAATTTTTTTATACAATCCAAATTTGCATTAATAAAGAAACTGTGTTAGACATTTTCTTTATTTGAGTCCCTTTGACTCAGACCCAGCATTCTAAAAGGACAGTTGATAATAATTGTTAAAAGTAGTCTCCTAAAGGAAGCAGGAATGATGTACTTAGAGGAAATTTATCATAAACAGAGTGAATCATTGGATGTATATTTGATGCTTGCTAGTCCAATAGATAGGGATAATAGCTCTAAATATAGAGGGCCTCCCCTCCCCCCAGTCTGGTAAGAAAAATTCAAAATATAGCCATGTGATATTTGTGTAATTTTTTAGTAAAGAAAAACAAACAAACAAATAAGACAGCAAATGGCAGTGTAAGCAAAGGAAAGCACTGAAGTCTTGTGCAGGACTTTGATAAAGACATACTGGACTTCCCCTATAGCTTAGTAATAAAGTACTTCTGCCTATGCTTGTGTGTACACAATGCTAAGTATAGTTCCCAACACTACTAAACCAAAGCAAATGGTAGTTTTTATGGAAACTAACCAGCTGTAACATAGACTATTAACAGCAACAATAGTATAACATGCAACATACAAAGGAAGCAAAGGTCAGTAATAAATATGCTTTATTAAAAATATGCCTTATTTACAGCTCTTGTTCCCTATCTTTCCTAACACTTGCACATTCATAGAAACTTTATATTCATATTGTTTGGAACAAGTACTGGTGCCGAACATAATGCATAGAATACAGACATCAAATTTGAATGCGAGCCTAGATGCTTTATGCTTGAATGGCTTTAGAAAGTCACATTAATTACTTTTCTGAAAGATTTGAAAATGGGAATGATTTCTGTACTGAATAATTTTTGTTAGATTTCAAGGAACTGTTGTAGCACATATGCATGTGCTATAGGAGGCACTAGGTAAATTACAATTGCTTTTAATATTTTAATATAAAAATTAATAATTTTAATAATTTAGTATTTTTAAAATATCATGCTTCATATATTAGAATTGGTTTCCACTCGGTAAATAAAACCACTAGAAACTGAAGAATTACCTTTCACTATTAATAGTTCTTTATTTCAGCATTTTAAACCTCTTGTTTGTATGCATGTCTAAGTTCATTCTGCAGCATCTATACATAATATAAAATTAATCTCATTTTGTACTTCTGGGCACTGATAGTAAAGAATTTTTTTGTGTTTGCCAGTTTACTTTGTTTTAACAACCTTCAGTTTAGATGCTTAACCTGAGCATTTACTTTGTCTACTGGCATGTGCCTCACACGTGGATTTGACCAAATCCTAAAGTAAGTTGAATTGAAAAGGGTCTACCAAATGGCTGCATATGGACAATCCCTTCCATACTTGATACATGCATAATTGATCAAGGGAACATGACAAAAGCTAGGGCAGAGAAACGTAATGGAACCACCTTCCTACCATATACCCAGCATTCATCACTGCCCCACTGGCCCTTGACATCTCTAGCATGACAGTCATGGAAATTAGCCAGTTCTCTGTCACTATATGGTGGATCAGGACAAAGGCAGCCACATTCCTTCTAGGGTACCATCCCTTGTACTTAAGAGGATAAAGAACTTGAATTTGTCATCCATTGTGCACACCATATTAGGCTATTTAAAGGGGAAGAGTTTCTCTGTGTAGCTTTGGAGCCTGTCCTAGAACTTGCTCTGTAGCCCAGGCTGACCTCAGTCTCACAAAGATTCACCTGCCACCTGCCTCCTGAGTGCTGGGATTAAAGACATGCAGCACCATGGCCTGGCACTATATTAGTTTTTGTATTTATTTGGATTTATTTTGTATTTATTGTTTTATTATTTTGCAGTATTTGGACACTAAATACTGCACTAGTCTCTTTTTATTCTAATAATGTAAAATAGAAGGCATGTAAACATGAATATATGACTGCCATTGGGAATGGCCTTTCTCTGTCAGGTACTTATTTAAATTCTTCCTGTCGGAATATTTTAGAATAAAGAAGTAGAAAACCTTGCATGGGTATTTTTCTTTATTCACTCATCAGTGATTCAGATGTATTCTCAGATATATCAGCATCCTTTCCATTCATTGGTATCTTCTGATGTTACTAAATTGTTCTGATACATAAGATTTAGCTCTACTTATATGCCCATTGCATTGCTTCACAACTGCTATCATTTCCTGTGGGATGCACCCCTTCCCTGAGCTCAGCCTTCTGTTTCACACTTACTCTGGCTTTCTTTCTGACCCTCTGGCCTTCAAATTCCTACTCGAGGTCTCTGTCTTCTCTACATGAACTCAAGTTTCACAATTTTTGGCATATTGTACTGTCTTCTGTCACTGATGCAGATATTCTTCTGAGCCCATTTCAGACTGACCCCAGATGTCTGTTTGTTTCTCAAGGTTCTCCCTGAGCCTAGTACACAGATATGGCTGCTTTGTAGCAAATGTGATTTCCTACAATTCCCAGATTACCTCTGACTACCTTCCTCCACTTGTATAAGGTGTAATGTTAGAATAGTCTCCTTTACTGCCAAGTCAAGTCTTTATATCTAATCATTCTTGAGGGCAGGGGGATTGGTATTCTGTCACTCTTTCCCAACTGATCTTGTTATAATACCCCTCATTGATCCTTTATGCCTTTTGACCAACTCCTGTGTTTTTTATGCCATATTAGATTTAGATTATAGGTTCTATAAGAAAGGTACATTCTGGTACATGCTGCATATGCTTACAAGCAATATTAAAATGTAGTCATCTACTATAGTTGTGCATGTGACAGTACAGAGCTAAAAAGAACCATTTGATGTAGTGTAGACAGCATCCATTGCTATAGATCGGTGTCAAATACAGATATTAGTGATTGCAAGTCTATTTTTCCAGAAAGGAAATTATCACACCCTGATGTGAAAAATATTTTATCCTATATCCTTGCCTTTGTTTAAAACACACTCATTACAAGCCTGAAATGTAAAGTAGTTTAAAACAGAGAACTCCTTTCAAAGCTAGATCTTAGTATAGTTAAGCATAGAAGTGCAAGGTATTATTGTTGCTTGTTTGTTTTCTTTTGTTTTTGTTCCCTCTCATTAGCGCTGTGCATTATTTTCCTACATACACAAACTTGGGAACAACAAAAACTTATATAACATCCACAGCATGGAAGCCATGGTAGACTTTAATTAATTTCTAGGTAAACTTAGTATGCATTGCAGTATAGAGAAACAAAATACACAAGCCCACTAATCAAAATGTTCAGCTAACAGAGCTGGAGCTTTTCATTAGTTATATTGTCTTGAATTTTCATCACTTTACCAGCTGGCTTCTTGTCAATTTATAGCTTGGACCTTTACATCAAACAGAAAAAAAAATTAATTACAGGGAAAGGAATCCCAATAGGAATTCTGTACTTACAGGTTTTTCACAATTAACCAGACATGAATAGGAATATGTACTTATGAAATGGAAAAGAAGAGAAAGAACTTTGAAGAATTTACTAGAATCATTAACTACAGCAGCATTAGTCACCTACTTCCTGTTTTTGTTCTAATGTCGTTTAGCCAAATATATCAGCTTCTTCTTTTCCAAAAGCAAGTGAGTCGGCTGCTCTGCTAAATGCAGTGAATCATGACATGAACTGTGAATTTTCTTACAAGATGTCTCCAATGAGAGCTCAAACATTGTTCTATTCCCATTATGTGGAATTTGGTAACATCCTGTATGTTACACTACTGATCATAGTCATAACTTAATGAGCTGAAAGATGCTTTGATGGTGAGAACCTGGTTACTTGTAATGCATATCTGGACTCAGAAATATTGTTCTCAAGAGTCATAGTCATTACCTCATGGTCCCACAGGAATTTCAAATGTGACTTTTTTAACCTCTTATCTGTTGGATAAACCAGCTAGCAGTTTTAAAAATGCTTCTCTTTATAATTTTTTTTTATATATTGCGATCCTTGTTCCTGAATCCTAGAGGTGTTTTTTTGTTTTTGTTTTTTTTTTTTTTCAAATACATTAAAGGCTAAGATGCATAGTGAGTATGAAGAAAACATTTCCACATGTATATAGGGATACACATAGAATTTTTCTGTAGGATACCAGAGACTCATCTGAGGAGCCCAGGTTCTGAGTGCCTGTGAAATTAATGAAGATCATATACATATTATATGGACATGCATATATAATATTTATATGTGTTTTAGAATAGCATTTCTCATTTAGCTGATTTCAAATGCTTATTCAGACCACCTTGTTGCCAGTCCATAGAGTTGTCTATACTAAAATAAATCCATCACTTTCTTGGCCGTCACAAGAATACATTTAGGTGGTTGATCATCTTTAATATACAGCAGCCCTTAGTTATCAGCTCATTTCAGTGGTCATATTTCACTACACTGTTTCAAGCAGTGCCATATTTCCTAAATAATTTGTAGACCACAACTGAGGGGAACATTTTTTTAAAAAAACTTTTTGTAATGATAGTATTTTTCTTCATTAGGCTTGCGAGCTGGGAGCTACTAACAGGCACTTTGCAGGTTTTGCGGTTCAGCCTGAGAAAGGTTTGATGCTATTCCAAGGTCACTTTTAGAGTCTTCACGTGATTTACTTCCATTTATTTTGCACTTGTGTTTATGGCTTTGCACCAAGAAATGAAATTTGATGTTGGGTTTGTCTACATTAAACTTAATTTGCTGCAGGTCAGCTCATTTACAACTGTGATAACATGAAGATCCACTGGATAGAATGTTTTATTGTCTGGCAGCACTGATACAGATTTCTCTACCTTTGTTGTGGTGTACCTTCTGGTCCTTTTGATTTTAAAAGGAAGCCTCTCTAGGGAAGGGTGTTCATATCCAGAGCATCTTCCAGTCAGTATAGGCTCACAGAGTCAGAGACTTGTCTTTCCTCTGGTGTACTCTGGTGTACTATGCACACACATCATAAGAAATATTTTCACTTAGAGTGGAATATTAGAATTTAGTGAACAACATGCAGCTAGTTTACTTTTTATAGAATTTTTGTTTTTATGACTCTAGGCCTGAGATGTTAAATGTAAACTGCATAGTCTCTTGGCAAAGTTTATTATGTAAAACAGTTTCATGATAGATTACTTTGAATTGCATTTGGCTTCTGCTTCTCATTATTATAGCAAGAAATAATATTTAAATTAATTCCCATCCCAGTGTCTTAATTCTATACACTTACCTATATAAACAAAATTTAGACACATGTCTAAAATAACCAGGAAATCTAAGAAAAGAATATAAACAATTAATTATTACTAGTGATAGATGTCCATAACACAGGAAATTTATAGCATGAGTGCCTATGATAGTGTGGTAGAAAAATATTTATATTTTAATCAGCTGAGGTTGGACCATGGGACTTCAGAGTCTAAATGTGATACTTCCTAAGTTTTGTTTTGTTTACTTTGTTTGGTTTTGTTGTTGGTTGTGATATGATCATGACATGATGCATATGTGTGTAATACATGTGAGTGTATGCCTTTCTGTAACTCTGTGTACACAAATGATGTGGGAGGAGAGAATCAAGTGTCTTCCTCTATTGTCCTCTGCCTTAGTGCCTTGAGTCATGGTCTGCCACACTGATTTGGCTACACCAGCTGGCCAATTTGCTTCAGTTATCTGCCTATTTTCGCCAGTGATGCCAGGGTTATTATACATATAGCCATGCCTGGCTTTGTGTATGAATATTAGAGATTTGAATACACATACTCATGATTGCACAAAATCCCTCTTTGCTCCCTGGGCCATCTCTTTAGGCCTGGTACTCTCTGTTTGTAAAGTGGACCCCTACATTGTTCACAGGATGCACCTTTAGCGAATTAGGCTCTAAGTTGATTTTTAAACAACTTTGAAAGTATGAAATTATGGAGTTTTAATAGTAAGAAATGCTACTATTTCTACCTGATATTCACTTTTGAGAAACTTTCTGTTTGTTTTAATACAGGTAATGAATTTGGGCATCCTGAGTGGTTAGACTTCCCCAGGAAAGGGAATAATGAGAGCTACCATTATGCCAGAAGGCAGTTTAATTTGACTGATGATGACCTTCTTCGTTATAAGTTCCTAAATAACTTTGACAGAGATATGAATAGATTGGAAGAAAGATGTGGTTGGCTTTCAGCTCCACAGGTAAGCCCTTTGCTCTGAATGTGATGCTTCAGTCACCAGTGCTGGGCATGCTTAGAATGGCAATTGGTTTAAATCTGCATGCAGACCTTCTGAGCAGCACCTCATTATTCAGTGTGTAGTGCCCTGTAATGTATTGGAAGTTGTCAAAACATGTCACAAGAATCTCTCCAATAGATAATGAAAATGGTAAGCATCCTGCCCTGCTTAGCTTCTTGGTTAGTTGGTTGTTGTTGTTTAAATTTAATAATTTTCATTTCAACTGCTTAAAAATAAATGGCAGACACCCTGCATGAAACCCATTTTGGAAATTACTGTGGCAACATCTTAATTGTTTTGACTGGTTTTTCTTTGTATAAATCATTATGCTGTCATAAAAAAAAAGAAAGAAAGAAAGAAAAAAAACCCACAACTTTGGCAACACCCAGATTTTTGTATTCATGTTTCCCCTTCTTTACTGGTCTCTAACTTGTCATGTTAATAGACACCATTATACCCACATGCTGTGCTCTGTTTTCCAGGAGTCTGAACTCTACTCTGGAATTAAAATCTCAGTTTTCAATAAGTTTGAGAAAATGTAATTAACAGGTGCAAATCATATACAAGTTTTTTTTCCTCTTGCAAAAATTAGCATATAGTATTTGTTAGTTATAATTCATTTACTGACTATTGATACTGTTTGAACCGACTGCTGATGTGTTTTTCCTTTAGTGTCTGTGGTTTGCTTGTTTGCTGATTGAACAAAGGTATTTGTATATTCAGAAAGACTGGCGACATGATAAACATGCCCTAATCATGTTTATTAGCAATGACATTCTCAGAAGGAAGGACAAAATGATGTTTCTTTTCAGAAGGAACAATGTAGAATACCAAAATGCACACTCTTCAATTCAGAGCCAAGGTTCTCACCACTAAATTACCAGGAGAGGTGCTGCTGATAAACATGGCAGCAAATCTCCAACACTAGAGTTGGGGGATCGTGGAGCCTGAGATGCAAAAGCTTTCAAAGCCACCTAGCTGTAAACAGGAACCAAGGAGTGTGCAAATGTAATTCATTTTTAGACTTTTTCATATTATTAAGAAGTATCCCCAGCAAGTTGCAGTGGACTTTAGATTGACATTGACTCTCTGCAGAGTTTTGTAAAAAGTATGAATTTTAGAATAACTAGAAATTATAGTAACCTTGGAAAATAAACTTTTATTATGTTACTTCATTGATATGGTCCTGAAACAAAGTCTTAAGGAAAATGCACCTATAATTAGGCTTAATATACACAAATACTATATACTGAAAATGCCATGGGTTTTTGTTTGTTTGTTTAGTTTGCTTTGTTTTTACTTCTGACTCATCCACAACACTCCTACTATGTTTGTGCTCTCAGGGTGGAACATGCTCAATCTGGTTCTTAGATCCCTTAAGCTGTTTTCTGATGTTGTTTGGCCAGATTGCAACATGCAAAAATATAGAGATCAGGGATTTTATTTTGGAATAATAATGAACAACACATATTAAGAATGACAAAATAAGCCTCTAGGAAACCGCTTTCTTTATCGGCATCTTGGAGTGATTTAAATGTAATGTGTTTATTCTTTCAGGCCTATGTAAGTGAAAAACATGAAGGCAATAAGACCATCACCTTTGAGAGAGGAGGACTACTCTTTATTTTCAACTTCCACCCAAGCAAGAGCTATACTGACTACCGAGTTGGGACAGCATTGCCAGGAAAATATCCTTTTCTTTGCTAGTGAATGTGGCTATTTAATTTTAACATGTCATAG
Source organism: Sigmodon hispidus (assembly GCA_004025045.1). Taxonomy (NCBI): domain Eukaryota; kingdom Metazoa; phylum Chordata; class Mammalia; order Rodentia; family Cricetidae; genus Sigmodon; species Sigmodon hispidus. Next base: position 174,931 of record PVIH01002505.1, on the reverse strand, counting down.
TATGTGCACATTTACAAATTATTAACCAGGATCTTGAACGCAGTTTCCTCCTGAAAAGTGAGGTACTAGAGGTAGCTAACATTACTCATTTTATTTCTATGGAATTATTAATGAACTTTGGTTAAACTTTGGAATTATAATTTTGGAAATTTTTGAAAGTAGTATTTTGTTCTAATTGGATATTAAGCCACATTTCACTTTTAATATATAAAATTTTTCATATTTGCCTTTCATAATCATCTCTTACCTTAACTCCATTGAGAAAAAAATATATAACTCAAAAGTCCTCTCTTCTCTGTCTTTTCTAAAATTTAGGGCATTGCTCACTTTTAGGCAGGAATGTGTGCGGGTGCTCGAGAAAGATCAAGGAGTATGTTTCCAATGTTCCCTACTTATTTATATTCACAGATTACTTGGCATTTATTTTAGTTCTTTCTTATATTTATTTTTAATTCTGCCAGACCCTTACTGAGGCAGAAATATATAAAACCAAAGTATTATGTAAGATATAAGGTAATAAATGGGAGAGAAAACAAGACAAGGAAAAGGAAAAATACAGAAGAAAAGAGTGATAAGCCTACACCTTGGAAATTAGCATGGATGTAATATAGTAAAGTGAGGAAGGTGATTTCCCTGGTTGGAAGTATGGACTATGCTTAGATAAATAATGGGCAGAACAAAAAGATTAATTAAAGAATGGTGACTATAATAAAGTGCTAAGAGATGGTGGCTCTAATAAAAGTACTAAGAGATAAAGTTGACAGCACTGACTGAGATCATGTGATAATAATGCTTTATTAATTAGTTTAAGCTTTTTTCTTGATATTTTATGATACATTGTTGAAGATTATATAACTAGGAAGTTACTTGGTTAGAATGTTTGTACTAGAACAAGTTTTCATGTCTGGGTCTGTAAAAGATTAGGTGAAAACGAGATTAAAGTTTTGAGTGATAATCATGGGATATTGCAGAATACCTAAAGCATGACTAGGCCTGAAGTAAGGTGATGAGGAGAGATTGAGAATAGGCACATGAAGCTCTTTCTGAAGTGGAAAGGACTCAGTAGTTATTTGTGAGAAGAAACACAGTTTCATTTTTATTAGTTTTTACTTTTAAATCCTTACATAATATATTTTGATCATATTTGCCCCTTCTTCGATTCATCCGGGGTCTTCCTCCCTCCATCCTTCCCCACCTCATTTCATATTCTCTCTCTCTCACAAAGATAAACAAAAAACCAAATAGACAAACTATAAACAAGAAAACTAATAAGCCAAATATATCCAAACAACAAAAACGTCCACAAAAAGTAACATGGATTTCATTTTGTATTGGCCATGACCTGGGCATGAGGCCTGCTCTGTAGTGTGGTTGATACAGCCATTGTAACTACACTAGAGAGCATGGGCTTCCCTTTCCCGGTGGTAATGATTGTCTCTCCCTGGTTAGCAAGGCACTTTGGGTCTACTTTCCCTTCTCATTGCAGAGTGCTGATGGGCTGCTTTGAAGTTGGATGGGACTTGAATGTTTTTCACAGTCTCTGTGAGTTTCTGTTTGTCCATCCTCTTTGACAGGAAGACAGTATTTTACTTTAGTCATTCACCATCCCTGGCACTTACAATCTTTCTATATCATCTCTCCATAGCTCCTCCTGCTTTGAGAAGAGGGGTTTGATAAAGACATCTCACTTAGGACTTAGTGGTTTAAAGTCTCTTATTCTCTGCATGTTGTTCATTGTGCATCTCTATATTAATTTCCATCTCCTGCAGGAAGCTTATCTGATGATGATGGCTGAGCAATGCTCTGTTCTAATGGTGGAACAATATAGTTCATTAGGAGTCATTTTATAGCATGTAAATGGAATGAAGGTAGTTGCTGGGAAGATTCCTCAGTGTCAAGACTGAGTGTATTCATCAAGTAAATAAATTTTTCAGATTCTAAATTCCTAAGAAACTGGATTTAATGCCAGAAACAGTTCAAGTTTTTGCAAAAGTCATTTGAATTTCTTCAACTGAAGTACAAATATGTTGTAGGTAACATGTTTGAATTCTCAAGCAATGTCAGTTTTGAACCTGTGTATCTCGCATATCAAATGGCAAACCTGACTCAGATCTTTGGAGAATTTATGGTGGCTGTCTTCCCAGAACTTGTAAAGGGAGCTATTTTGGCAAGGGAGGAGAAAACTTTTAAGTATACTTTCATCTATCTTTCCAAATAATACAAATCATAGAAAATTTAGAGATAAGATTTATTTGTATCAATAAGTTTTTAAATATTGTCACCATAGTGACTGCCAAAGAATAAGCATTGTTAGTTCAAAAGAGTTAGTACCTATGTCTAGGAGAATAGGAAAAACAATAGCAGAGAGTCTTTACCTATATACACGCATCATATGCCATTTTAGTTCTTAATCTTCACTGTACCCATCCCAGAGTTCTTAGGTCTAGTGGATGATAGCAATGTGGTGATTCATAGCTGAGACCCCAGTATACTGGTAAACAGGCAGGTTTTCCCTTTCATGGTTAGAAAGCTAGGATATATTTCCCAGTATAAAATTTTTTTGTGTGATATTATACTGTTCATCTGCAAAGAGGAAAACACAATTCCCTTTGTATTTTATGTATTAGTGTTTCATTTCTTCATCCAGATTATTATCAAGTGAGCACTGAATCAAAATTAAAACATGAGATGCCCAAAGGAAACCCTATTCTTCGTAAGCCACCAGTACAAATGATAGTGCCACATTTTAGGTAATGTGAAGAAAGTTATATTTTGTGAAGTTGAAGAGATTTGAACAACTTCTGAAGGCCTTCTGTTTTTCTCTTACATATTTAATTTTATATGCTTGTGCAGCCTTTGAGGAGAATTGTATTAGCCTCATGTAACAGACTAGTACTCAACCAGCCTCTGAGTACATGAGGCTGTTCCTCCAGCATCTGGCTGGTAAAATCAAGCATTGTGTTTATTTCAAAGTCCATGCCTTTCTAGTAATCTTATGGTACATTATCCTTTATTTTTATATTTTCTTAATGTGTTTTGGCAGGATAGCAGTAGTGAGATTAGTGATTATTATTTCTATAATGTGAAAATTATTTTGGTACAATTCTGAAGAAAATGAGTTGCATTAGAAAACTGTACAAAAGTTGTTGCAGTCTGAACACTTTCCCAGTCATCCTTTCTCCTTTCCCACCTCCCAGTCACCTGCCACATATTTTTTTCCAAGACTTCTCTGTTTCCCTTGTACCCAATGTCTACAAAAAGGAAAAACTATCCTTTTAAAGCAAAATATAGGTATTCAGGTCATATTCTGTTGTTCTTGTTTTCTGTATTGTGGAGTCGAATAGAGATGCACCATAGCTCTATTTGTAAATCCCTCTACTGCATCCAAGGTTACTGTATAACAGAGCCTAAAAAACATGTAACTCAAAGGTTATTTATAAGGCTTATGACTCAGTCTGTAAAAATGAATATCAGCCCAAAAGCATAAACAACAGAACAGTCACAGTTTTTTAAGTCATCTGTCAGCGTGCTGCTGGGGCGGAGGTGGGCATGATCGTGACAATAGCATCCCCCTTTCCAAATGGCATTTTAACTGTCACAGGATCAGATGCTAAAAGGAGCCATCACAAACAGGGCTCGTGAGAAGTATGTGAATGCAGGCTCAAAATAGTTAAAGCCAAAGGAACAGATGAGTAAATAGTTGGATTTGACCTGAGATCTTAAAAATATTTTCATTAAGCTGCTGCAAGATGTGCCTTTTAAAATGTAAATTCAGAGTATGACATTTGCAACCAGTCTACGGGTTTTCTAATGAGCAAATAAGGTCATTTGGATGGCTCATTGGAGTGTGATTGCTGAAGGCAGGGCTATCACTGTGTTGTTGGTTTAGAGAAGCCTTTGAAGTGTGGTTATGTAACACTGTTATACAGAATCAGCACTTTATGTAACAAATAAAAGCAAAGTAATTAATTTAGGATTAACTACATACCACTTTGTGTCAGGAGGGTACTGCACATGTGAATGATAATTTCTGGGTTAAAGAAATAGAGTCCAGATTCACCTCTTTGGTCTTACAGGTTATGGATGCTTTGGTAACACACAAAACACATGGACAAAGATTACTCCTGAAATGTGTAACAGTGACTTAGGGCTTATGCACAGGTCTTTCCTGCTTTCTTGTGTGTCTGTGCATCTCTTTAGCATGCTTTTTATGTAAACTGGACAACATAAGCAAATGAAGTTTTATATTTTGTAGTGTTCTTTTTTCACCTTTAGCTTTAAGTCATGCACACATTTATGTATACTCATGAGTTGACTACATTCTCTTATTCAATCTCAAGATAACAATATTACTTTTAATCATTTTAGGGAATCTGTTTAATTATTTTTTCATTGTTAATCACTTAGCAGTCTTTGTCATTTAGTGACACCCAGGAATATCTTTTCTGGCAAGAGTATTTGATTTGGCTTTTTCTTCACTTCAGGAATTTGAGATGAATCACAAACTACAAAATATATTTTGATAATTAAAATATAACTAATATTACATTTTTACATCAGCCTAATACATTTCATATGATTACAGGCAGTAGTGAATAAGCAGGCCTTTACTGTGTATACATAAACACAACTTTTAAATTGTTGTCAGATGTTATGATAAGGCATGGATGTGTAGCTTTGTTCTGAATATTTGTTGCAATACTATGAAATACTCATGCATTTCTCTAATTTTGATTATGGGACTGTAATGAATTGAGTATTCCTTGACACTGGAAATTTACATACAACAGCTCAGTCTAGATCCCGGTCCTCCATCTTATGCTATTTGAATAGAACAATGTCTAGGATATTATACTCTGAGCGTTCATGCTCTATCTCTGCCATTTAATTGTACTGAGGAAGTTGATTGTCTTCTCAGTGTCTTTATCTCCACAGCACTTACTCATTGGCTCAGTGTGATAATTGGAAATTGATGTGTGTGGAAGTCCTAGGAGTAGTGTTGTGCTATTATGTTGTGTTATATTGCATTTATTATAATATTTGGATTCAGCAGGTAGTCTTCCTCACTATGTCCTGAACTCTTCTTTTCCAAATTCCTTTTTCTATGTCTGAGACTTCAGTTCATTAACACATAATAATTTCTCTTGCTCCCTTTACAGTCTGTTCCTTGCTAAGTCCCTCCCTTATTCCTATATTATTTTCCAACTTTACTTCTTATCACCTGTCTTTCTCCATGTTGTAGGAATATTTTAATGTTCTTTTACACTATGATGGCATTCCCTGTTGACTGTCACGCTTTGCCCTTTGCTCTGTAACCAAAATATGTGCAGATAGGTGATGATGGATAAATGTTAGGAATAATGGGAAGCATGAACTTTGATATTTTAGACATATATCTCAAATATGAACTTTTCAAGTTATTCAATTCAAATAGAATTACTTTGGTGAGGGAGGTTCTGTACTTATTTTAAAATTAGTGTCACAATTTGAATTTCTATAGTACTTCATAGACTTCCGTTTACATTGACCCATCCAATCCTCACATTATGTTAGTAAGGCTGGGAAGGTCTAGTGCTCTTATCCCTAATCTACATATAAGGATCAGAAAGATTCATAACTTTTGAAAGGTCAAACTCCTGGTAAGTGAATATATGAAATTTAATCGAGTTTCTCTATCTCAGCACAGTTTTAGATTTGGATGATGAATCATCTTTCTGTTTCCTTATAGGAATACTGTTACTGTACATAAAATATAACTCACTAAATAGAATACAGTATTTACTTGTGTTCTCTACCCCTCTGGGCTTCTAAATTTTGGGGGGAGGCTACCTAATGCTACCCTAGTTTACCACATTTAAATTCACAAATCAATATGAATGAAAAATGTTTATACCTTTATTAAACCATAACTGATAAAGTTGTATATATTTAAAGTATATAATATGCTTTCTTGGTACACAGATATATTGTAATAGTTACTTCACATCTCTTACTTGCTTGTTGTTGTTTGTTTTTTACTCTTTATTCTTTGAGGGCTCTCCATTCAACTCCCAAATAAATATACATGGAGGCTTATTATTTCTTATAAATGCCCAACCTTAGCTTTTTCTGGCCAGCTTTTCTTAAGTTATCCTGTCTACCCTTTGCTTCTGAGCTTGTATCCTTCTCTATTTTGTGTACCTTCTTTTACTTCTTACTCTGTAGCTTGCTGTAGGTGGGTGGCCCTTGATGTCCTCTTTTCTTTTTCTTGCTTTTCTTTCTTTCAGATTTCTCTACCGGTTTATAAATTCTGTCTGCCAGCCCCACCTATCCTTTCTCCTGCCTTGTTATTGGCCATTCAGCTCTTAGACTAATCAGGTGTTTTAGACAGGCAAAGTAACACAGCCTCACAGAGTTAAATGCAACATAATAGAATGCAACATATTTTTTGCATTATTAAACACATATTCCATGGCATAAATAAATGTTATACGTCTTAACTTAATATTCCATAACACAAGCTGTATGTTTGTTTGCATGTGTAGTTTGAATATCTACAGTGAAGACCACAGTTAGTTTTCCTATCAACTCTACTGTTACCCAAAGTCATTATGCTGTGCATTATTAGCTCTTCAGAGTTTATTGGCCAAAGCTATCCACTTTTTCCACTTCTCACACTGCTCAGCCCATAGCAGTCACTATAGCTACCCCAAGTGCCAGCACAGAGCTTACATCCAACAATGAATAGAAGTAGAGGCAGAGATACATGGCTGAGCACTGGGGTGAACTCCTGGTCCAGCTGACAGAAGGGGAAGAGAGTCTGTATGAGCAAAGGAATAGGGACTATGAGGAAAACTCTCACAGTAATGGCTGGCTAGAGCTCTGGGGAGCTCACTGAATTAACAACAGCCACTGAGCAACCTTCAAGAAAAGGACCTAGGCCCTCCAAGTATAGGCAACTGTCCACTGACATGGGCAATATGTGGAGCCTCGAGGGGAGGGATCAGACTGTGTTGCTATGTGTAGACTGGCACTTCTGAGCCTATTCCCTGCAGAGGAACATCTAACCCAGTCTTGACATTAGAATGAACAAATCAGACCTGTCTCGAGTGGATGCTGAGCTGATCCACCTTGGGGCCTCTTACTCCTTTGGGCGAGGGAATGAGGAAGAGGGAGGCTGAAGGCTGACTAAGAAGGATTCAGAGGGGGAAGGGAGGGAGAGCAAGGGAATACATGGGGGAAAAAAGGACTTTATTTTTATAAATAAATTTTAAAAAAGAATTCAACTTGTTTATATTCTGCATGTATGTGTTATCATATAGTATTGGCTCTGTTGTGTCTGCCTCATTTCCCTCAGTATAATATCTTCTGGACAAATGTTATTGGAACCAGTTCCTTTATGTCAAATATTGGATTACAGATAAACACTGCACCTTTTACCCATTCCATTTTGGACATTTAAGTTGTTTCATTTTCTAGCTGTTTTGTAGGGTTCTGCAAGGATTTTTGGCATCTGTATATTCTTTACACTGATTTTTTTTTTAATTATATACCTAAAACAGCGATTGTGAATTCATGGTTATGGGCCTTCATTATATTTTGCACAGTGATACCACTTTGCTTCACACCCTTGCTGTGATTATCATTGGACTTGTTGGTAGTAACAATCCTAAACCTATGTGGTGATGCACCATCTTTGGTTACTATTTTCCCAATAATTAGAGATGTTGAGATATTTTTCCATTCTCTTTCAAAAGGATAACTGTACTGTTAGATTTCTGGCCTGGCATACGCAGTCCCACAAAATCACACAGACCCTTCTATTATTTCTATGCTGATAGGCCTAGGGCCCAGACTTATTGCTAGGTAGCTCTTGCTCTTAAACTAACCCATTATTCTTATCTTGTTCAGCCATGTGGCTCGGTACCTTTTCTTAGAGCAGCATTTCAGCTTCTTTCCTCTGTTTCCCCTGGTATCTGCATCTCTGCAGCATCTCTGCTCTGTGCTTCCTGTTCTCAGAGTTTTCTTAGTCTTATAGCCCTGCCCATGACTCCTGCCTGCCTCTGGCCAATCAGCTTTTTATTAAATCAGTAGGAGAGACAAATTTTTACAACATACCCACATAATCCCACTACAGATAGCCAATTTCCTCTCACCACAATCAGTAGAGTAGATAAACTCTTCTCTACTGAGTACTCTCTGCACCATTGTCAAAGGTTAGTAGATTAAGGAAGTTTATGCCCAGGCTCTATAATATGTCACTTTCCATATATGTATACATACATATATATATGCATGTATACAATTTGTTCTATTAACATGCTATAATGATTACTATAGTTTTTATTATTTATTTTTTTAGAGGAAAAAGTGGTTTTTTTTTATGTATCCCCTTGCTTTCCCTCCCTTCCCCCTCTCAATCCCTCCCTGTCTACCTTCAGCCTCCCTCCTCCCCATCTTCTAGTATGATGGTTTCTACCTTGTTCTTTCTCAAGTTGATGTTGTCTATTCCAGATATTCTTTGCTTCTATATACATGTTAAAATTTTCTTTATTTTTCTATGAATAATGTCAGAGGATATTTGATAGGGTTCACATTATGGCTATTGACTGCTTTGAGTAATATTGTCATTTAACAGTGTTAATTCTAATTCAGGGATATAGACTATCTGTCTGTTCTGATCACTTTATTTCTTGAGTATATTATAATTTAATTAAAAAGTTCTTTTACTTTCTGTTGTTACAGTTGAATTATTTGATTATGTTTGCTTCAAATGTCATGCTAATCACAAAACAAAACAGGAAAATTAATAGAAAAAAGACAAAGAAAAAGTAATCAAAGGTTTTTCTATAAGGACAGAACAGTATTCTTAACTGTTCACTTAACATGTTCATAGTCTCACATAGTAGAAACATTATGTACAATGTAAGAGAACAAAATAATACATCATTTGCTCTATGAGCTAAAGAGTTTTGTCTATACAAAATTTATTCATAAAAATTCTTATCTGTTGGCTGTCTCATTTAACCTACCTAAATAATATACAAATAGAACAACATATGTTGGAATTGAAACCTCATGATAATCAAATAGTCTAAATAAGGCTTATGAATATTAATTTGAAAAAACATGAGAGGCTTAATTAAAAATATGTCAGAATTTTGACTGATTTAAATTATTATAAATCATCTGACAATCGTAGCTAAAATATGAATTTTCACTACGAGTGACAAAACATGCATTTTTCAGAAGTAACAGCATTATTACTCCTTTCTCAGATATACATATATATTTTTACTACATCTATTTAATAAAATTGTTTTATTAAAGTTGACATTACCGTATCAATTGTAGTATACTCAGGAAAAGTTGTTATAAGACTCACATGTATATGTTTATTTATATATGTGTGGTTTAATGATCTTATTTTTAAAACATACATTTAAGATTTATTAAAAACAGACTCCACAAATTGTTTGATGTTGTCCTGGACTACATACCCATTAATTGTCAGTAATGACTGTGGTATGATGTAATTACAAAGAAAGCTTTTCAATTTAGTGAATGTCTTTAAGTTTATCATGATTTTAATAAACTATTTGCCATTTATCCCCATCAACTAAAATGTCTAATTTCCAAGGCTCACACCAGTTATTTTATTGAGAACATTGTTTCACATTTACATGTGCTTATTTAACTATTGTTATTTATCTCAAAAGGTTATCTATTGCAAATCTATCCTAAAGGTTACAAAATAGCTTTAAACATTTAAGCATTACACATATTGAAATAAAATTTTGTAAGAATGCTTCTTTTACAGATATAAAATGATAATCTGATCCCATGAAAGAAAAATGGTCTGGTTGGTATTTTATGACAAAAGTAGCAGGAAATTCTTTCCCAAACTTCAGTCAATATAAGCACTGATTGAAAACCTGAATCCAAGGTGTAATTGCCAGAAGATAATGAAAAATGTGCTTACAAATAATAAGCTAGGTCATCAACAACAATGGAATAAATGAAGACAGAAATGCCTTACAGAAATTTTGTCAAATAATCTGAAAGCTAACAAATTCATAATATATTTAAAGTTGATACATAGCTTTAAAAAATCAGAGAAATTTCAGTTAAAACATTTTTTTATTTAAAAGTTTTTTTTCATTTTACATACCAACTATAGCTCCCCTCCCTCCCTACCACTTGTTTACCCCCCCTTCTATCCACTCCTCTGAGAGGGTAAGCCCTCCCATGTGGAGTCAACTAAGTCTGGCATTTTAAGTTGAGGCTGGACCAAGCAACCGCACTCTGCAAGCCAACATTAAGAATTGGATCCAAAAAGCAAGTTTATGCACCAGGTCTAATTTCTGGTCCCGTTGCCAGGAGTCAACTCACAAACTGCCCAAGCCACACAACTGTTACCCACATTCAGAGGGCCAATTTGGTCCTATGCAGGTTCCCCAGCTGTCCAGTCCAGAGTCCATGAGCTCGCACTAACTTGGGTCAGCTTCTCTGTGTGTTTCCCCATCATGATCTTGAGCCCTTTGCTCGTATAATCTCTCCCCCTTCTCTTTGACTGGACTCTGGAAGCTCCAACCAGTGCTGAGCTGTGGATTTTTGTATTTGCTTGACTGGATGAAGTCTTATGACACTTAGGGTAGTCATCATTCTGATTATAGGGGAAGGCCAGTTCAGGCATTGTTGCCAGAAAATTTCTCCCTGTCTTGCTGGCCCCCGTAGCCTGGCAGCCATTTATAAAGTATCACTAAGAAGCTTGATATTAATTACAAACTATTTGGTCTATGGCTCAGGCTTCTGGATAGCTAGTTCTTTTATCTTAAATTAACCCATTTCTGTTAACCTATGTGTTCCTGTATGTCTCATGGCTTTACTTGTGTTTTTTGTTTGTTTGTTTGTTTGTTTGTTTGTTTTTCCTTGGATTTCCTGTCTGTTGTCTCCTGTCTTGCCATAAGGCAGAACAGCGTCTTTACCAATGGTAGCAACACATGTTTACAGCATACAGAACTACCATCCTGCAGCAAGGCATCCTCTCCACTATTGCTTGGAGTCTTAGCTGGGGTCATCCTTGTGGATTCCTGGGAATTTCCCTACCACCACGTTTCTCCCTAACCTCATTAATGGCTTCCTCTATCAAAATATTTCTTTTCTTGTTCTCCCTTTCAGACCCTCTCCCAACTCAGTTATTCTGTTGTCTCATGTTCTCATTCCTCCTTTCCTCCTTTTCATCCCCATCCACCTCTCCATGCTTCCATTTTACCCAGGAGATGTTATCTATATCCCCCTTCCTAGTTTGATCTATGCATGTCCTTCTTAGGGTCCTTCTTATTCCCTAGCTTCTCTGCCATTGTGAATTGTAGCCTGGTTATCATCTACTTTACATTCAATATCTAATTATGAGTGAGTACATACCATGTGTGTCTTTCTGGGCCTGGGTAACCTCACACAGGATGGTTTCTTTTTTGTTTTATTTTGTTTTTTCCTAGTTCCATACATTTGCCTGCAAATTTCATAAGGTCTTTTTTTCTTTTTCTGCTGAATAATACTTTGTTGTATAACTGTACCACGTTTTTTTTTTAATCCATTCATCAGTTGAGGGGATTTTAGGTTGCTTCTAGTTTTGGGCTTTTATGAATTCTGCTGCTGTGAACATAACTGAACATGAACATAGTTGAGCAAGTGTCTTTGTAGTGTGATTGTGCATTCTTTGGGTATATGCCCAAGAGTAGTTTTGCTGAGTCTTGAGGTAGATTGATTCCCAATTTTTCTGAGAAACCATTATATTGATTTCCAAAGTGGCTGTATGTGTTTGTACTCCCACCAATTAAAAAAAAAAATCAGAAAAAGAAAGAATAGGATCATGTTTAGTTTTACATATAAAATGTTTGAAGAGGCTTTTCCAAAATGAGTCACCATTTTCTGAATTTTGAAGAGCATTTTACATTTAAAAATTAAACATTTTAATTATCTAATTTTCAAAATGCTGTGTGAGCTAACTACAGACACTAATGTAGAAGTTTTTAAACAATAAGAAAAACCTTAGATTCCAGTTAGAGTGAAGATGTAAGAAGAGAGGAGTAGCATTGTGAAGAATTAGCTAAGCTGATGAGAAAGTCAGATAAATTGTAAGTAGGCTTACTTTCATAGTTGCATCTTCTGAGAGAGCAGTATGCAATGTTCAGGTCTATAATAACCTAAGCCAGCACAGAGAGCAACTTCAGCAGCTTCCCTGTGCTAGCAGCTGGGATAAGCTCTCTGTAGATTTCTTCACTTAATCCCTGCAAAAATGCTCTGATTTCTCATCTCATTTGCAGAAGAGAAACTGAGGCTTATAGAAGTCAAGTTATGCCCAGAGATGCAGGAAGTAACAGACAGAACTGAATTTAGAGCAGTTTTTTGTTTTTTGTTTTTTTTTTTTTTTGGGGACCAAAAGCCTGCAGAGTGTTTATGAATGCTGCCTCCTTTCCTTGGCTTTCTGAAATGACAGTTGTGATCTACCTTACTGCTTATAATTATTTGATTTTCATAATCTTTCAAGCTCCCAACCATCTTTTCTTTTTAGATATGTATTTATTTGAGTCTGTTGTAGGCTTTCTGAGTGTAAGATTAGAGTAAGTTTACCTCACATTTGCTGATTATCTCACCAGTGCAAAGTCATGTAGAGGTCAAGGTTAGCCCCTGGATGCTCACTGTCTCTTTTCTACTAGCACAGGTATTACAGATAGGTGATACTACACCTAGGATTTTAATAGATGTTGGGGATAAGATCTCAGACCTCAGATGTTATGTTTCCACAAAAAGCTCCGCCGTTTCAACCTGGGGGAAAGTACTACTTTATATTCAAAATTAATATTAGCTTTTGTTTAAAAGCATGATAAGGTTTTGGTCTTTTAGGATTTTTTTTAATCATACTACAAGATGGTTTTGATAATAAGGTTTCTTTTTTTATTATGAATAAAGGCACATTTTCTATCCTTGTATATCTTTATTCAAGGTGTCTTCCCCCTCCCACCCCTTCCAGTCATTCTCTCTTCTCTATATCTCCCCATCTCCTCCCCAGCAAGGACAGGATTTCCCAAGGTCCCAATATGGCTTACTTCAGCATCTACTCCTGGCAGATCCAGTTTCTTCACCCCAACATCTAGACTGAGTCAGGTTTTCCTCTAGAGGGAATGGGATCCAAGGTTTCTAATTTAAAGACAAAAATAATCTGTTATTTATTTATTTATTTATTTTTAAGTCCTAAATAATTGCTATTGCTTGCTTAGATAGATAAATGTACAGCTATGTAGATAATGATGGTATGGACATGGTAAGCTAATAGTCTGGGCACTTTGTGGTTGTTGCATTTCTTCTTTGTCAAACTGTGATTTATTTTAGTTTAACTTAAATTATCTTCAAATATAATGAAGCATGGCTAAACAAGATAGCCAGAACATTCAATAAAGTATTTTAGAACACTTTTTCTCTTTGTAGAGAGTGTTGTATAGCCCGTAGTTTTTATATTATCATTAAATCTGCTATTTATTGATATGTGTCCTGAAGCATAGACATAAATAAAATTTAGCATGAAAATACATTTTACAAAACATACTCATTTATTAATTAACATGGTAGATAATGATATTTGAGCAAGACATTCTTTGAGCAAGCGTTATTGATATTCACATTTACAGTATCTAGAAATATATAATTAAGGCACCAGTCTTTCAGGTATTGGATTTATTTTGTAGTCTAAAAGCAAAAAACTTTTGTTGATGAAATAAGTACATTCTTGTTTAGAATACAAATGTGCTTTTATTTGGCACCTAATTAAATTTAAACTTTTGATGAAGATATTGTTCTAAAACTTGAATGTGTATGTAGCTCATGCATGGAGATGTTTCCTCTTTCTAGGAATCTATAGTTATTTTGAGTTAATAAGACTAAGAAAGTTTTCCCCCAAAGAAATGTTACATTATTGATTTATTAAATTTTAAAATGTTAAGTATACTCAGAAATAAATTTCCCACTTATTTTTTATATTCTTACTCTAAATTTGTACTAGAAATTATATGCTATTGAAGAATGCTATTTTTTATTGATGTCAAGAGAGAAAATACAAAATGCTTACTTTTCATAAAAAGAAATGTAATCATATATGTCATATTATCATCAGTGGTTATTAAAATATTACAATACTCAATTACAAAAATGAATTTTGAAAAAAGAAACAAAGATAGAAATCCCTAACTCAGGTTTGTATTCAGGGATCACCATGCCACACATACTGTCACTTGCATAACATGTACAAAAACACATCACAAGACTTTGCTGTGTCTACATTTAAAAGAGACTAAAGATAATAAGTAAAGTTGTGGTTTCTAGGCTTTTATGAAAGTTATTATTTAGCTCACTAAACAACAAAAGAACAGATCTGTTGCAGATGCTATATAGCTATGACCTTAGATTTTATGGATTATACATGTCAACAAGTAAAATTCAATTTGTGAAATTCTAAAGGGAAGAGCATATTTGAACATTATACAAAACTCTATAATGGGTCATTATTCTCAAATTATTGAAATTCTCAATCCTTCCTTGCTTTCCATCAGCTATTCATATTCAACCAAATAGACATTTGGTTATTTGTGATTATTTCTGTTAGATTGAATATTAGAGTCTTTACATTTTTTTTCTATCTTGGGTATAGAGTCTCTCTTCTGACATTATTCAGCTTCCTTGACTTACTGTGAGTGTTATAAAATGAGTGTGTTGATTAATAACTATATATAAAGATAATTGATTTTTGAGTTAGTGTCCTATTACAATTTTTTCACATTATACTATATCTTTATTTGGAATATGTCTTTCAAGGAATAGTATAGTAATGATATGTTTCTCTTTACTAGAGATAGATAAAAATTTTGTCTTAAAATTCATGATTTCTGACAGTTGAAGATGTATAGTAACTTACTGGCTCTGCCATTTTTATGATTATCTAGTCTTTGAAGGATCCCCCCTTCCTGTCACTCAATTGGAAATCTCAGGAGTTGTAACTTGTAATAAATTTCTTAGGCTTCATCAGTGGGAGTGAAGTAAGTTTGGCACTGAATGATATAAATGATAGTACTTCTTACATCAAATGCTCACACTTTGAACAGACACTTTATCAAATGGCTGAGCAAACACAGTAGCTTTTGAAGTATTTGAAGAGCCATTGAATTTGAGAGTCTTCATGTCTCCACTGTTCTTTAATCCTATTAGTATAGGCCTCCTTCAGAATAGGCTCTTCCTCGATTTAAATTTAAGGACATAGATTATAAAATAATGCTTAAAACTTCGTATCTACTTCAACCTGTTGATAGATATTTCAAATACTTAGGATGATCTTGAATTTAAAATTAGAAGTCATAATATTTTAAAATGCTATCCAAATTGGTGGGAACCTATCTCATCTCTCTTTTTATAGAAAAGAGAAATTTGTACTTAAAATTTTATTATTCTTTTCTTACTGTGTTTCCCAAAATTAAGCAAGGAAGAAAACTGGTTGAGTATTTGGGCTTCACAAGTGAATGAGAATGGATCTAAAATTAACAGAATGAACTTCTGTTAACCATGTTGGAAATGTCCATCCTTTAAGTGTACTAATAGAGAGGGCTTTAATGGATCACCTTTTATTTCCTCATATTGTATTTACTCTGGATTATTTGTGCTTGGAAGCTCAACTTTAGAATTGAGGAAGAAAGAACATTCACGAGTACTCTGGTTCAGTCTTTCATAAACTGTATAGGCAGCTGTATATAATGGGGCAGCCACCTCTACCCTTCAATTATTCTTGGCATCCAGCTCTCTCACTTGCATAGCTGTCTGTTACAAGGCACGGATACCCTCCCTCCCACTTTTCTTTTAGCAAACTGTGTACCCAGCATCCATATTAACCTACCTTGTTATCCTTGGACATTTTAACCTAATTTGTTTGCCAGATTTGGTTTTTTGCTTGACCTTCACACTTGAATCTGGACTCCTAGGTTGAATTTCTTTCTAGTCAAACAATATTTGGCTAAATGAGCAGCAGTATCAGATTTAATCAACAAACTACATATTAACATCTTAGTTCAGCCATCAAGTCTCTTTTATGTACAGACTGTGAATTCTCCCTTTTCTCTTAGACTGTCTCTTTCTCAATCCCTCTTCCTGCCCCATTGCATGTCTTTTTTTCCTCTACTCACAGATGTGCATATATATGACTAGTCTCCCCACTATAGTGTCAATTACATATACAAAAACACCATTTTAATGACTGCTGTGCCTTCCATGATGTCATGTATATTTTATGTACACAGTAAGTGAACAGGGTAGTAAAGAAAATTTATTCCCCAATTTTCTAATATAAAATTTTTACTATTTGCCATTTAAAACCTGTTAGTGAATTGGAATTGTCCTAAATGTCAGTTTTAATGTTTTTGTTTAAGATAACATCTTAGATAAAGCAGTTCTTCTGGTGTGGGGAGGGAACTATGGAGAATAGCAGCCTGTTCCAATGTCCTGACTTAATTTTCCATTCATATAATTTGAAAGCACAGTAAGAAAGATAATTTGAAATAAGCTAAAATTACCTGAATTGTATTTTTCAAACTATATTCCTTATAATTTCAAAAAGATTGAGGGAATTCATCAGTTAGAAAACAACTGATAAACTCCTTCAACAATATAGGAGGATACAAGATTAATTAAAAAAAAAAATCAGTAGCTCTCCTATACACTAAATACAAAAGGGCTGAAAAAGAAATAAGGGAACCATCACTATTTATAATAGCTGCAAATAGCATGAAGTACCTTGGTGTAACTATAACCAAAGAAGTAACAGGTCTGTTTGACAAGAACTTTAAATCACTGAAGAAAGAAATTGAAGAGGATATCAAAAAATGGAAAGATTTCCCATATTCCTGGATAGGTAGGATCAACATAGTAAAAGTGGCAATCTTACCAAAAGCAATCTACAAATTCAATGCAATTCCCATCAAAATTCCAACACAATTTTTACAGACCTTGAAAGAACAATACTAAATTTTATTTGGAATAGCAGGAAAGCCAGGATTGCCAAAACAATTTTGCTCAACAAAAGAACTTCAGGAGACATCACCATCCCAGACTTTACATTATTCTATAGAGCTACAGTAATAAAAACAGCCTGGTACTGACATAAAAACAGACTTATGGATCAATGGAATCAAATTGAAGACCCAGACATTAACCCACATACCTATGAATACCTGACTTTTGACAAAGAGGTGAAAAATATTCAATGGAAAAAAAGATAGTATCTTCAACAAATTGTGTTGGCATACCTGGATGACAGTATGTAGAAAACTGCAAATAGATTCAAACCTATCACCCTGCACAAAATCCAAATCCAAGTGGCTCAAAGACCTCAATGTAAAACCATCTGTGCTGAACTTGATAGAAAAGAAAGTTGAAAATACCCTCCAAAGCATTGACACAGATGGTTACTTCTTAAATATAACACCAGTAGCACAGACACTAAGAACAACAATCAATAAGTGGGATCTCCTGAAACTGAGACATGTCTGTAAGGCAAAGGACACAGTCATTAAAACAAAATGATAGCCTAGAGAATGGAAAAAGATTTTCACCAACCCAGAGGACTTATCTCTAAAATAATAAAAAATTGAGAACTCAAGAAACTAGAGCCGAAAACCCTGAATAATCCAATCAAAAAATGGGGTTCAGAACTAAAAAGGGAATTCTCAGCAGAGGAATTAAAAATAGCTGAAAGACACTTGAGAAAATGTTCAACATCTTTAGCCAGCAGAAAAATGCAATTCAAAACAACTTTGAGATACCATCTGACACCTGTCAGAATGACTAAGATCAAAAACACAAATGACATGGTGGAAAGGATGCAGAGAGCAAGGGATACACTCCTCCATTGTTGGTGAGAGTGTAATCTTGTTCAGCCACTCTGGAATGCAATATGGTGGTTTCTTGGAAAACTGGGAATCAATCTCCCCAAGGATCCAGCAATACCACTATCGGGCATATACCCTAAAGAAGCACATTCACATCCCAAAAGCATTAGCTCAACTATGTACTTTGCATTATTCGTAATAGCAAAAACCTGGAAACAACCTAGATGCCCTTCAACTGAGGAATGGATTAGCACACTGTAGTACATCTACACAATGTAGTACTACTCAGCAGTAAGAAAAAAAATGATATCCTAAAATTCACAGGTAAATAGATGGATGTGGAGAATATCCTCCTGAGCAAGGTATCACAAACCCAGAAGAATAAGCAGGGGATATACTCACTCATTAGTGGACTTTAAGAAAAACATTCTTTTTTCATTTAAAGATGATCGGTGAATAAAGTGATTTAAAACACACACACACACACACACACACACACACACACACACACACACACACATACAAAAGTTTGACTATAGAAGTGTTGCTGAGCAGAAATTTGTGGTGGCCATAGTGCATTAATGGGCATTAGCTGTGACCTTTTGTGCTTTCTTTATCTGTAGCTGATCCTAACCTGGCTTGAGAAGCTTTAGATTTTATTTTTTATGTTTCATGTTTTCTAGAGAAAAGAAAAGTTTTATTACTGTGTGGGGTTTTTAAATCTATTCTGAATGTTTTGCTTTTTTGTATAAAGTTTGATATTGATTTTCAAAAAGAAATAAAAAATGAAATTTTTAAAATAAGCAGATGAAGTCAGATGTTCCAATAACCAACCTTAGTAAAGTTCTAAACAAGGTTTTCTGAAGGCTCAGTTTCTTGATGCTTGAATAACATGCCATAGCAAATAACAATTATAAGATGACTTCCCGGGGGCTGGAGAGATGGCTCAGCGGTTAAGAGCACTGTCTGCTCTTCCAGAGGACCTGGGTTCGATTCCCAGCACCCACATGGCAGCTAACAACTGTCTGTAGTTCCAGTTCCAGGCAAACACCAAGGCAAATAAATAAATAATAAATAAATAAAGTTTTTTTTTAAATAAGATGACTTCCCAACAATTATCTTTAATGTTCTACTTTGTAGAATTTCTGATTGTAAGCACTATATTTCCTTAAGTAGCTGCTGTGTTCCCTGGATAATAAAGACACAAATCTCAGTAATTCCAAACATGGCCTAGGAGAAATATTTCGAAAAATTATAGAACAAAGAAAAAAATTAATTGAACTGTTTTTTTTTTTTGAACCTTTTCCCCTATGCCTACAAATTACACACATGCAAAGTAAACTAACTATTTTCAATATATGTGGGTCCCTTTCATTGTCAAAAAAGAAATAATGCCCTTGATGACTATAGTTCTTTCTGTATCATTGTTTATCAAAATGTATCATAGTGAAAGGTACACTATTGAATTTTTCAGTGAATTAGCATTTTAATAACCAGAAACAACAATTCTACGTTCAGACAGTGACTAATGCATATGGATTCTTTGTCACCTGAAATAACACCTGTCCACACTGTGAATCCCTTAAAATACAGCTACCATTTTGCAGTTCCTAACTAGTTATAAAAAGTATATTCTGAGGCATTCCCATGTTGTAACTTTTTAGACATCACTCCAAGTCTGGAATGAAGAACAGAACTAAACTTTATTGTGGTCATTTCTTGGTGCTTCACCTACCTACTATGACTGCAGTAATGTTCAACAACTATATTTCACCATAAAACACATCACTAGGCTTAAGTCACTTCACCTCCATTGACTTGAGCTTGCTTTTTAAGTTCTAGCCTGGAATACACCACTTGAATCCCCACCCCCTACTTCTGCCTTCTTTGAACACACTAGCACCCTGATCATCTGCATCACTGAGAATCAGAGCAGACTGACCCAGACTGACCGAGACACAGTCACTACTTCCAGCAAATTTCCTTTGGTGTATCCATCTGCATCTCTGACCCAGACCAAGGTTTCAAAAGGATAAAAATGATGGCCCATTGATCATGCTCACATTCACAATTACCATGATCTATTTTTCTTCTTTTTTTTATTATTATGAATAAAGAAGTCACATTTTCTATCCTTGTATATCCTTATTCAAGGTCCCTTCCCCCTCCCAACACATAAGGTCATTTTCTCTTCTCCAGATCTCCCCACACACAACCCCCCATCCCCGTGGGCAGGTGGTCTCAAGGTCCCATGGTCCCAATATTGCTTACCTCAGCCTCCACTCCTGGCAAATCCAGTTTTCTCCTTGCAACATCAAGACTGAGTTAGGTTACCGTGATCTTTTTACTGTATGAGAAATATACAAATGTTCATGGTACTGATGAACTATGTTCCAGGAAAGAAAAACAAAATTCCTTAGTACTATTTTTATTGATCATAAGGATAGAAAAAGACAACATTCTATGCACCAATAAGAATTTGCTTGTTGATTTTAATGTCAAATACTATTTGTACACATTGTAGGTTAGCTAAACAGCCATTAGTTATCTTCTGTAAATTACATTCATGCTGAAAACTCACTATGAAATAGATGATGTTAGTCTGAGAGAATATTGGCCTAGCCTACTGGGGAACCCGTTTAATCTTTGATAATGCAAGGGAAGAATTGGGTTTTTAAATTATAGCAGATTCCATGATTGCCACTGTGGCAATGATTATGTTTACTGATTGTGCTATATTAATACCAATGTACTGTTTAGAGCCAGGAAGTTATGGTAAGGCTATACCTGGAAATCTCCCCACCATATTTTGTCCATGTCATTGTTTTTCCCTCTGACATTCAGATTCTAAAAACTCAATGAATTTAAAAATGAGGAAGTAATAAAATGTTCTCCCAAATGTGGATTAAGCAGAAACCTAATGCCTGCACATGTGTTTGCATTTGGTAATACATTTAATACATTTTACAGACATGAAATTAACAAAGTAACTGTATATCAGAATGGTATATCAACAACTATATATTAGGTGTGTTCTTTATGTTTTTTTATGTAGAAATATTCTCAAGTGAACCTTGCTTGCTTCCAGAACAAAGGAAAGTGTCTATCCAGGGAAAATTGTGTCAGGTTGCATGATCTCAGTGGGCTGAATAAAGTATATGACTTTTAAGATGTTGGATGTGACACTAGATCTAGAAACTTTCAAACCTCTGCAGTGTTTGAGAAGGAATGAGTACATGAAAAACGCATGTTTTAACATTGTTCAGAGTGCAATCATAATGTCTCCTTCCACTTCTGCACGTTATGAATTCCTTAAGGGATGTACATTCAAAATTGTACTAGATTCAGATGCCCCACAATATGGAGGACACCAGAGACTGGACCACAATACTGATTACTTTGCGGAACCTTTCGAACATAATGGCCGTCCCTATTCTCTTTTGGTAAGGAAAATTCTATGTATACATCCCTTCTCCTTTAGCTTAAATCTTTATTTTTGTAATTCTGGTTTTGGTCAAAGAAACAGCTGTTTAACAGTAACCTAGGGTATGGGCTAAAAGATAAGGAAAACAGAAAAAGATGGTGAGAGACGCTGGGTCTTAGGGAAAATCGTACTGAAGGTATTTGGGTACTATTAGAAGAACTTGAATATTGATAGGATTTGAAGTTACTTTTTCTGGGCTTCAGGGGACAGGTTTGCTTTCTTTTTTCAATTACAAACATGTCTATTCTTTATGTAGTAATTTAATTATTGCTTTCTCTACAGTATATTTCATTAAATGAGTTTTTCACAGTGTTATCTATTTAATGGAGTATAATTTAAAACATCTTTAAGGAATAAATAATTTATGTTTTCCCGTCATTTATTAAATTGGAGAATGGGTTCTTTGTAGTTATAAATTCTCTGGATTATTCATGTAACTGAGAAAGAGGTTGTTATCTCATGAATTGTTACACTGCAATGTTGAAACAGATGTGTGGTGGAATGTTCTGTATGATGTAAATAAAGTAACTGATTTGGCCTATGTAGAGCACCGTAGAAGTGGGTGGAGTATCAGAGGAAGAGACAAGCAGAAGGAGGGTGGAGTTAGTCAGTCTCCATCCATTCCCCGAAGAAGAAGCCTGTAGGAATACAGGTGAGCCACGGGCTGCGAGCCACGTGGTGGGCAGATTAATGGAAATGGGTTGAATTAAGATGAAAGAGCTAGCTAGTAATTTGCTTAAGATATGGGCCAAACAGTATGAAGGATATAAGTATGTGATTCATTTCTTTGGGGGACAAAAGTCGTGGCGCGGACCAGGTTCCAAACAACCTCCGTGCGCCAGATCACAAACCTCCGGCCCCAAATGGGCCAGAAAACCTTCTACAACATAGATAATAGTGTGATGCCTTCAAATATCAAGCTTCAGGTCTCAGAAGATGTAAAGTTTAGCATCATTTTAGAGAGTAAAGGATTTTTTATTTCATTTATGGCCATATAGTAGGCTTAGGTTACATATAAATCATATTTTGTTTCCATGACTGATCATGTGCCTGCCTTTCCATTTTCCATCTCTCTGTATATCTCTCTCAGGTCACCATTGTTTTCTTTCTCTATGAGAGATACTCTCTTACATACACAACATTAGGAAATATCTAACAAATATGTGGATATATCATAACGAGTAAACAGAGTTTGTAAATTGTTCACTTTTTTGAAAATTCTGATATTGAGCATTAAAATCTGTATGGTATCTCTGGGTACCATTTTTATACTGTACCCCACCACTTGAATTTGAATAAGTCTTTCATTTGTTAAAGTACTATATTATGAGTGGATCAGGTGATCCATAAAATAAATGAAAAGACTGCAGTAAAGACAGCTGAGGAGTGATGTAAGCACAGTGGCTAGGCAGACTCAGCTGCTGTTCTTATGTGTGGATGTGAGTGTGTCTTAATAGCTCTGATGTAGGTTTAGGTGTGTACAGCAGGGGCTTCTGTGCATAGTTAAGAGACAGGGCTCACAGGTACTATCCACTTTTAAAAAACTACTGCTGTAACTTATCAGGTCATTCAATTTTGACATGTGCAATATGATTGATAAAAATTGTTCCATGAAAAAGTGAAACAATTACCTGAAAGCTGTGGAATAAAAAGGACTAGTGAGGGGTTTAGTGAGATAATTCAGCTCATAGTGAAGAAACTGAGAAACAGTAGCCTGCCACAGTAAAACTGAACTTTGTCCCCTTGAATTTGACAGGAGAAGTTTGAAAGATTTAGCAAACTTCTTTTGTAGATAAATTTACTAAAAGTTCTCATATCTCAAAAGAATTTTGCTGGGGAGAGATTCTGTTACTAGAGTGAAATCATGGCAAAACATCATGGAAGAGACCTGGAATTCAGTGCCCAGTCTGCCTCTTGCTAGATTGAAGTACTGAAGTAATTTAGCTTGTTGTCTCCAGCTGATTCCCTCCTCTATAAATGAGGGCATAAAGTACTACCCTCTCTGTTGTGACAGACTCTTAGGAAGCACATGCCCTTTAACAGTCAGTGCCAAGCTTCTCAGAAACTACAAAAGGTCCTTCCCTCTGTGTTTATGTCCTTATTGTTATATGTGAAAGCATTATGTCATAGGTGTCATTGTCATATCTTGAACATATCAAGGCACTAAGTGCCTTGATGGTGCTTGGTTACAGATACTTTCTTCCAAGGTGGAAGAAATTACTTTTATTGATAAACATTCACACTCTTTGGTGTAAATAGAACAAATTTCAGCATCCATTAAGTTTTTTTATGAATAAAGTCATATTTTTTATCCATGTATATCCTTGTTCAAGCTCTCTTCCCTCTCCCACACCTTCCAGTCACTCTGTTTTCTCCACATCACTTTATCTCCTCCACAGCAAGGGCAGGAGGTCCCAAGGTCCCAATATCGCTTAGTTCAGCATCCACTCCTGGCAGATCCAGTTTCCTCACCCCAACATCAAGACTAGATCAGGTGTTCCTCTGGAGGAAGTGGGATCCAAGGTGCTGGTCCAAGGTGTTTCAGATTCCAAGCTGTTCAATGCTTGTAGTTTGCAGCTTGGACATGCTTTTTTTTTTTTGTTTGTTTAGAGTTCACTAATGAGTGAGTACATCCCCTGCTTATCTTTCTGGGTTTGTGATACCTTGCTCAGGGGGATATTCTCAAATCCTCAGTTTTTCAGTAGAAAAAAATATTTTGACATAACTAAAGCCAGTAAACAAGGCAGGGGTCGCAGCTACCAGGTTACTTTTTAAGCTCTAATTGTAATTATCTCGTAGCTGTGGAACACAGCTTCTAAATATGCAGGTAGAATGGAGACTGTCCCTTCCCCCTTGGTCTAAGTAATTCACCACAAGCACAGAGGGAAGGACTAAGGACCATGTACACTACAGCTGATGTCCACCTCAATTAGCAAGAGGGAACAGAAACCTATCTTCTTCATGCAGTATCTGGTTCCCTGAGGTCAGGATACTTAAAAAGTGCCCATTTAATCCAGGGTTCAGCTGTACATAAAGTGATCACTAGAAGAAGGGATCACAAATGGACCAGTAAAAAAATGTATGTATAATTCTAAGAAAACAGTTTCCTTCTTTCCATTTATTCTGTTAAGCAATTAGGGTAAAGGGCAAGGAACAGGAAATTACCTGAACAAAGCATCTGTCACCGGAATGCCTCATTATAGTGAAACTACTTAAATGAGTTTGTGTGTGCTGGAATCCAATCAAGCGCTTGACAATGACCCAGGGTGCACTATGGCTCATACAGTCACCAATAAGATGACCTCTATGTCCTGTACTCCCAATAATGAAAGGAAAAGTAGCTATAACTGTCCTTCATTCCATGAAATTTCTGCCCATCATAACCGGTTCACAGCATTTGCTAAAGCTTAATGTGCACGCTCAATAATCCAGGGATCTGCTGAGTAAGTGTCAAATCTGCTTTCAAAGGCAGCAGCAAACACCGCTCACAGGAATCTTAAAATACACCTGCATCCTGCGGCATCAGCAGGTACTGCCTGGGAGCTGCCTGTGATTCCTTACTGAAGACCATGAAACCAGTGCTAACTGGATTCACACCACTACAGAAACACATTTGGAAAGTCAGGGCCCCCCACAGATGCTAAACTGGTAGGGCTGAACCCCTTTAGTCTGCAATGGTGATGGTTTGTGGGAGCTCCGTTTTGGCATAATCACTTCTCCGGATTCTGACATAGGAACTGGAATGTTAACCTCTGTGTTAATTGGCACTTGTGGAGTGAAAAGCTTCTCTTTCCCTTCTCTGGCTCATAAATTCAAATTGCCCATCTTAAAAGAGAGCACAGCGGCTACAAGGCCACATGAGTGTACTTCCTTACAACCACCAAGGCCAATGGCAGCAGTAATGAAGATGGGCCCGAAGCAGTAGGCTTGGTATTAATTACATTGTCGGCCTGACTCCTTCCCAACATGTAGTGTGTTTCTGCCTGTTCTAAGTGTGGGAATTCACAAGGGTTTTCATTTCAATGGGTGATCTTGAAAAGGTGTATTTTCTATTGTTCTTTGTCTGTAAATACTGAAAATACAGATTCTCTTTCTCTGCTCCTTCTTCCCTCTCTCTCTCTTCTTTCTCTCTTTCCTTCCTTTCCTCCCCCACCCACTCCCAATAAACTCAACATGGCTTCCTGAAAAAAATATTGAAAATACAATTTAACAGTTGGAACATATCTTGGGCATGATCTGTCAAAATGTTTACTTATTTTAAGGAAAAAAGCACTCAAGAGTTTAGTTTCCTTAATATTTCTAAATTAATAGGTCCTGCATAGAATTATATACTAATATATAGATATTAAATGAATAAATATAAATTAAAATCATAATATATATTCACTTCTCTGACTCTTAACACACAATGACAGCTAATTATATTTTTCCTAGAAACTTTGTAAACTAATACATGTATTTGAAAAATAAAATTATCTTTTAACTGTCACATTTAAAAGAGAAAGCAACTTAAAAAGACCTTTCAAATTTACTTTTCAGTAAATAATATTTTCCCCTACAAATATTATATCTGAATAAGATTGTGCTAAACTTAGCGTACATTGTAGTATATTTTTAAAACTCGCTGTTTAGCCTTATGCCTAAATTTTATTTTATTAAAGATTTATTTATTTGCTCTGTATACAGTATGCAGAAGAGGGTACCAGATGTCATGTCATCATAGATGGCTGTGAACCACCATGTGGTTGCTGAGAATTGAACTCAGTACCTCGGGAAGAACAGTCAGTGCTCTTAACCTCTGAGCCATCTCTCCAGCCCCTGCCTTATGCCTAAATTTTAAAATGTTATCATTACAGGCTTTAGAAACCATGTTTTCCAAAATTACAAAATTAATTTTGCAGCTCTTTTATTATCCTAAAGAAAAATAACACAGTCTAGTGGACATGATGTATCACTGTGTGATCATGTGAGACACACTAGTCATTACTATAACAGTCTTTGTGAACTATCCAGAATAGCTGGTAGACTGACATGCATTTGACACCGAATCAAGTCAGTATGATGATGGCTATACAATGAACTCATAGACAAATATTATACTGTCTCACTTATTCTTTATGTGGCCCTCAACATAATGTGTGTAAGCCTGAATATCTGATCAGATGTTTTACAGTACATATGGTTTATAACATATATGCTAAATCATTTCTGAATGTGTGTACCAAGATGTTAGTTATATTTAAACATACTTAAACATTTATGTTTAAATCTACTTATGTCTCTGTCTCTCATCTTGCCATACAAATCAAAACCTTTTTTGAATTTTAATAGTGACACAAAAACATTAAGTTTTAGAGGCCCCGAATTTGTCTGTGTTTCTAATGATCTCACCACAAGGATTAGCACTGAGTACCTTCATCCTTTAGTATAGTTGATAGTCATTTTCTAACCAATTAGAAATTTGGTTTACAGACAAAGAAACCCAATAAAGAGTAAAACTCAATACCGCTCTCTGATCCTCCTGGACTGACTGTGGATAGATTTCTTCTCTGATATTCCAGACTGGTTTTTTAAATATATAACATTTCACCACAGGCTGGATACTGTTTTTGTACCCATTCTGTTAGCATGTGTCTTTTTATAGGTCAATTGAGTTCATTGATATTAAAAAATATTAGTGACCAATAGGAAAAAAAAAGAATAAAACTCAAAAACTCATAAGTATCCAGAGTGCAGAACAATTGTTTGCTTGTAGAAAAAAAAATATGCTGCTTATAGTGCAAAGGCACTAGAGCAACATAGACATGTGGTAAACAAAACAAAAAAAAACTCACTGTAATTACACAATATTCTTATTAAAGGTATTATATGTTTACTAACTGAAGCTTATTGAACATCTAACATTGAAATCTATACATGTGACTAGAATTGGGGCCACTAAAATTATCAGCCTCATTTAATGAGAATTCTCAGAACATTTTTAATTATTTAATGTCAAAAATGAAAAGCCAATGCATGTAGTGCAAACCTGAACTTCTTATATTCTCTTGTTTTCAATTCTTAAATATGATCTAGCTGAAATATCAAGGGTTCCACAAAGAAGAAGCCTTCTTAGAAATGATAGTTGCTATTTTTATTCCTTTGATAAAT
The DNA here is from genome assembly GCA_004025045.1 of Sigmodon hispidus. Taxonomy (NCBI): domain Eukaryota; kingdom Metazoa; phylum Chordata; class Mammalia; order Rodentia; family Cricetidae; genus Sigmodon; species Sigmodon hispidus. The sequence continues at coordinate 147,391 of PVIH01002505.1, read as the reverse complement.
CACTATGGAGATATGAATCAAGGAGTAGTTCCTGTAATTGCTTGCCTAGGATCCAAATAAGAGATTGAGTGGACTCTTCTGATGTATCACTGTGCTGAACGCTGAGACCAACCAATCTTTATTCGTCCCCAGTCTGATTAATGTGTCTCATTGCAACTTCTTCAGGAGACTTGAACTGCGAGATTCCTGTTGCCAGCATTATGGTACACTGTCTTCTCAGAATGATGTTAAGAGAGGGAAGAATTTGAAGTGTTTGTGTCTGATTTCTAGTGATATGTGTATAAATTTAGATTATGCTTTGATATAAGATTGTTTGTGGCAGAATCTCCCATCTCGACTACTAGTCACACTCAGTAACAGCGATCATAACACATGGACAACCTCTCTTAGACATTTGCCCTTTAGAGGGACAGATCACTATCTACAACTGTGCCTAGGGTAGGAAATGAACTTTTCTCACCGTTGGTCCCTTTTGTTTCTTCTCTTTTGCTTTGATCTGTTTCTTTTGCATGTGGAATCATTGGAGAAGCTCACAGTCCCTTGGAGTACATCTTTTTGGATCTATGCAGTTCCCTCTGCTCCCTTATTCATAGTTACCCCAGCTTCCCTTTGCTGACACAATTTGCTACATATTACCTTAAATATCTGTGTCTTAGTCAAAAAGACTACACTTTGGGGATGAAATGAATTGCAGTACCAGTTAAATTCTAATATGGTTTAAAAGTAAGTAGACATCAAAACCATATATAAATTACAGGTAAACAGACTGTGGCATTGAAATGCTTTTTGTATATGTGATAATACAGGAATGAAATATTTATTCTTTTATAAATACTTTATTGCAAATCAGACTGTGACACCAAACTAAATAGTGACTGTTAGCATTTGTAAAATTTTTACCAGATGAATATATTTTCTAAATCAGTTACATTTAAGGAAAGATTAGAAATGACTACTTCTAGCCATGTCGTTTTTAATATAATTTTATTTGTTCTCGTAGAGATAAAATGACTTTGGTAAAATCATTAAGAAAGACATGGAGAGAGGTCTCACAATGACATCAGCAAGCTATACTGTTATTTTTATCATTTACATTGATAGTAATTAAGTGTATATAAAATGAATCAGGTCACACAGTTCATCAGTTATAAATTGTATATAGATTATTTTATGAGTAGCTACATGAGCGGGCTTTTGGGAGTAGGAACACTCCAGCCCACTGTTGTTCATCCACTAGGCCCTTGTTCTTTAGAGCAGGTGTTATTGGTAACTATTTTTCCTATAACACCCAATAGTTGTGGAAAATGAGGAGATATTGAACCTCTGCTTCCATAAAGTTTCTGTTCTGGTAGGAAGGAAATCTGGAAAAAAGAAATAAACTAAAACAAAAGTCACAAATTATGTGAAGAATTCAAAGTGATTCCAATGGCTGCTGTGACTTAAAATGGAGAGGAGCACAGTCTGTATGTGGGATTGTCCTTTAAAACCCTGGCTGTGGATCTAGGGGTTATTAATACCTGAGAGCTACGGGAACCAGCAAAGCAAAGAGTTCAGAAAGAAAGATATAGTCTAGGCAAGATAGAGAGGAACGGTAAACATTCCTGTGGCGGGAGACTGTGATGGAGATGGTGAGAGGCAGAGACAGAGTTGAGACTGCAGGTGGCTGTGGAGCTTTAAAGGCTATTTCAGAGGAAGGAAGGGTCCTTTATTTAGCTTTCTTGATTTAATTTTTCTTTTTTTTTTTTTTTTTTTTGAAAATTAGATTAACTTGAAACAAGGCCTGATACTTAGGATCCCTTATGTTACATTCATTTATATTCATAAATTTAA
>PVIH01002505.1:0-145461 GCA_004025045.1 Sigmodon hispidus | reverse complement strand
ATCTTTTGTAAATATTATGAGGCCCTCTAGTGGTGATTGTTGTAATAGTTTTAGAATTCTACCAATATTGTTGAAACTGATTTTCAGCCTTCTCATAGCTGGTTACCATACCTTAGCTGTATGTGAGACTGCATGATATCTCCATCACTTGGATGTTATGACGACATTTTCAGCATTTCTTCTTCCAATTATACCAATGTGATTGTGTTGACAGGTGTACATTCCAAGCCGAGTGGCTCTCATCCTTCAGAACGTGGATCTGCCAAACTGAACGGATGTGCACTCAACCCACTTCCCTCAGATATGTCCGGTTGGTTGATTCTCCTTGCCCCAACCTTGACAATGTTTAAGCTTCGCAAAAACATGGCTGTCTAGCCAAAACATCAGGCTGAAATTCAACGTTGGAATATGCAAATATGTAACTTACTTCTGAAAAGGAAGAAATGAATACTGTGTTTAAAATATTAGCAATGTGTATTTTGAAGCCTTCTGAGAAATTAGGATTTGGAAATGAAGTGTAATATATAATACTTTTTAAATGTTGCTTTACTGTCAAAATATTTGATCCTTTAATTTCAAAATTGAATTATTCATCAGGCATGATTATTTTTATTATAGTGAGACTGTATCTTGTGAAATGGATATTTGGTGGCCTTATTTGTCCTAATGTCTATTGGTTTGAATTATGAGCTACTGAGTTTGTTTCTCATTTGTTTTCCATATTGTGTTTAGAAATACTGTATTAAATATGTAGTGGTAACATAAAAATACAAACCTTATAAAAGATAATATAAAATTTTTATCTGTGCCTCATTTTACATTAAGTTTTACCTTGTAATCACCTGTCAATATACAGTAAATGCTGACATCTCAGTCTTTGTGGAGACTTGAAATTGTAATTGTAACATTTCAGAAAACCTCTTTCATTTCAATCAATAAAATACTTAATTGCACTGTCAAATGTTCATTTCATTGTGGTATTATGGGGAATGACTTGCAATTAATATTAGTGTGCTTTATCTTAATTCTGATACCTTCTCTATATAGACTCACATGTGCATAATGGATCAGCTAATAAGTTTTATTTCTTCGGTAAACATTTTTGTAACTTAAAATCATGTTAACCAGGATCATGGAGAGTTGTCCCAGTGGTTTCAAGCACTAGTGAAAGCAGAGATTGTGTTCAGAGGTTAGAGATGGTCCAGTGGTCAGAGCAAGGACTGCCTCTGTAAAGAACCTGAGTTTAGATCTCGGCACCCACATCATGTAGCTTGCAACTTCTTGTGACTCCAGCAACAGGGTTTCCAGTGTCATTTCCTGGCCTCCAGAAGTAATCAACCACACCGCTATATACACACATGTAGGCATACAGAGAAAATTAAAACTAAATAAAATCATTAACAGAATACAATGTAAGTTCAGATCTCTAGCCCTCACATTAAAGCTAGGAGTGACTATGTAAACCTGTCGAGCTGGGGGAAAATGACAGAAAAATCTCAGGAACTTGCTGCCTGTTAAGCCTTGACAAAATAATGGGCTTCATTAAATGAGAGACACTGTCTCAAAAAATAAAATGAAGAGAGACAGAGGAAGGCTCCTAGCATTTTCTACGCATGATAATGGACATGGTGCCATGGACACTAACATGCCCTACACATGTGTACTTAATTAACACTTGTATACAATGTTAACCAATTCAGAACTTAATTGACTCTTTAGCTTTGAGGAAGAACCTTTGAAGAAGCTATATCTACCCACTATGTCCAGTGAGGTACTCTGTAAATCTGCTTTTTGGGTCTCAACTCACTGATATAGCAATAATTCATAACAAAAATTATGATACATTAAAGAGAAATGTGTTATCACTTTTTTAATTTATTTTAATATTAATTATTGGTTTTATTTTGTTTTAGCTTGATGATTCATAGTGAGTAAGAAATGCTTGGAAATGAGAGAAGAGAAATTAATGAGACTGAAGTATACTGGGCATGTGATGGAACTCACAAAAATTAGCAATGTTATACTTTAGAATTTTTAAACTTGGTAATGAATGAGTATCAGATTTACTTGTACAAGCTAAACCTGTTTATTTGTCTTCACGTTCAAATGCAGGAGAATAATAGCTTGGTTTTCTAAGACTCGAGATGGCCAGCTGATAGTGGTGTACACAGGGAAGCTTCATTGTGACTCCACTGTGGCATTTTCCTCACTATGCAAGGGTGTTAGCGTAAGCCTTATAGCTCTTAGGGAAAAAAAGGTATCCCCTCCATCAGGAGCGAAGAATACTGCAAAGACACACAGCACAACAAACCTCACACAGGAGATGTGTTAGGAGGGAAGACCCGAGGAGGGTGGCTGCTTCTGCTCAGACTAAAAACATCGGAAAACTGAACAGAAGACACGATTCGTATAGTATTTCTTGGGCTGTGGGGGTGAGCAAGCTTTCCAGGGTACAGATTGGTGGGACTTCAAGTCCTTAGCTTAGAGCAAGCTCAGGGATTGGTGAGATTTTAAATTCTCAGCTTGAGCTCTTTATTCTGTAAAGCTGTCAGAGGCTGGGTCTTTGGGGGCAGTAAGAGTGCTGTGTAAGTGGACCTGATGGTTAGAGCATCTCAGTGGAGGGGACTGGGCACTGATACTCTTCCTTGAGGGACTTACAGTTAGTATCTCCCTGTTGCCATGGTTTGTGTTCTGTACGTGTTGGCGATGATAATAAATTGATATGCCACTATGACAACCCTGTACTACTGTAAAATTCTGACTATTTTGTTTGTTGTGCATAAGGAAAGATGATTGTGTTGCATTCAGGAATTGTGGGCAGGGGGCGGGGGGAGGTGCGCTCTCAGGTGCACATGTAGCAGGGTGGATGCAAATGCAAATGTGTGTGTATATGTGAAGGGCCAGTACAACCTCAGGTATATTTCATCAGATGCATCAGATACCACTCTTTTCATTTATTAGGACAAGGTCTGTCAAATCTTAGGCTGCCACAGGGGAGGCTAGACTGGCTGGCCAGTAAACATCAAGGGTTTATGTGTCTCTGCCTTCCTAAGGCACAGAATCCCATGCCCATGAATTCCAGGCACTGAACTCAGGTCCTCTGCTTACAAAGCAGGCACATTGCCAACTGAATCATATCTCCAGACCTTGACTTTGGGGTGAGTGCTGTTTGTTTGTTTTGTTTGTTTTTAACACAAGAAATTTCTTACCACTAAAACTCACTTTTATTCACCATGAACTGCTGGAAAATTTTAAATGACTGAAGTAATTATAACTACAGTTCCTCTATATTCAATATAGCTCACAATGTGAAGTTAGTTTTTATCAGTATAAGCTATTTGTACCCTCCCCATTGTTGAACAACTATAAATGCATATTGCTAGGGGAGAATTATTTTTTAAATTAGACAAAATATTAAGCATTCAAATGAAATACAATTTCCCTTTCTCTGTCTTAGTATACTGAGCTCTAGAGAAACTGGTAACAGTCTAGTATATTGTCAACTGTAGGTCTTTTATGTTGGGTCCCTGGCATTTTTCTTTTTCTTTTTATTGGCTAAATGCTTCCAAAATTCACAAAAGACAAAGGGAGACTTTCACATTTTGTGCCTTGCAAATGCTTCTTCTATGGTGTACTTATTACATCAAAAATGAGAATATCCTGTCTCCGTTAACTTTCAAAATGTTTATTTTTACTTTTAACTTTATGTCCTAGAAAATAGAGATGACCACATATTTATTTGGACTCTTTCCTAATCTCAGCAAATGACTACTAGCAATTGGTGTATTATCCAAAACAGAAATTATTCCTGATGTTAATAATACTTAATGTCTTAGTTTGATATTATCCTGCTCAGGAAAGCCATGATTTAATTGTCAAAAATGAAATTGTAAACACTTTTTCTTACAGTGTTTTCCACTTTATACCACTTGAACTCTGAGGTTCCATGCCTCTCATATGTTCTTTTCTATAAATTTGATGTCTCTTACACTGCTCTCTTCTTAGCCTAAGTGTTCATCTCTAACATGAGATGAAGGATTTAGTCACCATGTTCTCACTGTTCAAAAAGTAACCAGTGACAATAAATTGACTTTTTTCATGGCAACTATAAAGGAATGCAAACCTTTCTCCCCTCTGACTCAAGTACTTCCTTAGCAGTATCAATTCAAAATGTGTCACCCACCAGGGTTTTATAGCCATTGCTATGCGGATCATACAGGAGGTTGTCTGGATAAGGAACCTATTCTTCAAATAATACACAAGCGAGTGCAGACAGATCAGGGAGGAAGCAGTGAAGGGTAATGTGTTTTTCTCCCCTTCAGCTCTCAGCTTCAGGGCAGATATCTTTTCACTGTTTCTGGTCCCCGTTGAATCTGACCATCAAAGCAAGGTGAAATACTTCTGATATGGCACTTCCTGTGTAGAATGAACCAGAGCAGATAAACTGGATAGAAAGCAAAACAGCAGCAAAGCAGCCTCTTGCAGGCCCTTGCATCTCACACATCATTTCTTTTCACCTATTTTGAGTCATGCCCTGAACTTGAGTTCTTTAGACTGCTGAGGTCCATTTATCTATTCCTTATAAGTGAACAGGCACCGAGCTATGAACTTTGTGAGGCAGAATATTCTGATGAAAGAAAATAGAAATCTAAGGCACAGCAATGTCATGTCCTTTATTCAGTAGAGTTCATTTATCATTCACTGTGCATGAGAATTGAAATTTAGATAAATTTTCTCACTAAAGACAGCCTTTAGGGAGGAAAAAAATCAAATAAACTTCCTACTAATTTTTCTGCTCTATTATCTAATTAATGGTGATTGTAGTGAATTGCAGAGAAACATTGACACTTTAGGGCAAAATTTCTTAATTGGTAGTGTAAGAATTAAGATATAGTAGCTGTAAGGGGTCTTTTTTTTCTCTATAATTTAAAATTTTACATCTGGGGTTCACTTGGCACAATCTATGCAATAGAGACAATGTTTATGTGTATGAAAGAGGTATGTTATGATACACACGGTTGTGTTCAAGGGTATTCAATTCTGGAAATTTATTTATATAACACACAATGTTTCTTGTCATTTATGATGGATCAGAGAGAAGCCCCTTATGTAGTTTCTTATGCCAAGAAACATACACTGTGTTTTATGAAAACAATGTGACCTATGATCAGAAGATCTGAATTCAAGTTACACCCATTAATTGCAGGTTCTTCATTTAATGGACTACTTGTTTGCCCAGAGATTTGGAACAAAAGCCCTAGTCTTGCAGCTCTGACAGGATTCATCCTGACATGCCAACAAGAAATGGCAAATGCTGTTGATAAGCAGAGAGAAGAAATGTAATCAATTTGGACACACTGTGAAGAAGAATGGATGGAAGTCTCCAGTGACCCCAAGCCTATCTTTGGAGTACTGATCTGAGGTTTAGGTTTAAATAGAGAAAGAATCGAATCAAGGTCTAAAAGATATGTATAGGCAAGCATTCCCAGCTAGCCTGCTTATGGAAATCAATAGGCAGTATAAACTGAATACTAAGGGAAATAGCTTGTCTCTTCTGGTGGGATACAGCAGCTAGTTGTTCAGTCTCTTACCTTTTCTTTTCACCTTTCTGCTCTCAGCCTAGAATAGATTCCTGGGCAGAGGAATGCAGCTTAAGAATGTCATAAACCCACACTCACACATAGCTTGGACTGTTGTGTTTTAGATGGAAAGGTTAGACTCTCTTCAGAAACATTCATCCTTAATTACATATTAACTTCCTAAAGGAGGAGAGAAACATCATGTTTTGCTCTACAGTGTTTTCACTTATATAGTATTTACAATAAGTTTTGCTTAATCAACAATTCAGCAATAAGTAGCATACCAATTTACTTTGCCATAAAAGAAGATAAATGAATTGCTAAGGGTGCATGTGCAGGCTTGTCTAATATAACATAGGAATAGAAAACTGAATGTTTAAAATGTATAAAATCATCCAACATGTGTTGTTATCATATGTTTGATTATTTTGATGTATACAGACTAACATATAAAATCAAGATATCAGTTAAGTACACACAAGCTCCTTGGTTCCAACATTTGTTTTGAACTAACAAATCATTTGATTTTCATGAATAGACTCATATTCAACTTTATGTAATTTTCATGTAATTACAACCATCAAATTTCAATGACTCATTTTATTTTGTTTTAAAAGTTTTCAAACATGTAGGATGTTTCAGACTGTTTATACTCTAGAAAATTTTCTCTCAAATTTTTTGTTTCAGTTTTCTTTAGAAGGAAAATGAGAACTAATAATTATCACTTCTTTTTCATGTCTATTGGGATTCTTTTTAATTAAACCGTGGCTGTCATATTTTATTTATTCCAATAAAAAGCACAATAAAAAAAGCACGAGCAATTTTATTGCATATGTCCTCTTAGCCATACTGCAAATTTTTGGCTAAATTTGAACACCTGAGAAGAGGTTTCTATATATGTACACAAAGTTAATTATGTCTTCTCTCTTTTTTACTGAGTAACAATCTTTTTGTACATTGTGAATATTTATTGCTCTCATTTCTCTAATAAGGGGAAGAGTGGCCAGTAGCTGGCCAGGGAGAGGTTAGACAGTATTTATGAACAAAAAGAAAGTGCAGGGAAGAAGAGTTCAGTCACCAGGAGATGCAAAGAGAAGAGAAAGAAAGACATGCTGTTCTAAAGGAAAGTACCACTACGTGATAGAGTGTAGATAAGAAATATGGATTAATTTTAGTTGGAAGAGCTAGTTAGTAAAAGGCCTGAGATATCAGCCTAGCATTTATAATTAATATTGTTTCTGTGTAGTTATTTGGGAGCTGGCTGGTGATTCCAACAGAAAAACCCGCTTACACTTAGCATCTGTGGGTATCATATATATAAATGAGGGGAATACCTTATTTATAACTAATATGTATTGTGAAAGGCATTATTTACTATTGAGAATGTATGGTTGCTCCCTATAGCAAGGCATTTCATATAAATTTTCACTTAGAGTATTCTACAAGTACTGTAAAATGATGATTATTGTCCTCTTACCCAAGGCTAGTGCTCATTTTAATATTGTAGTCTTCCATATCATATCTAAACCAAATAAAAGTGATATAGATCAGAACTTATAAGCTTGATCTCTCCTTTGTATTATTGTTCTTTCACTGCATCTGAACCCAGACTGGATAGAAACACCCAGAACTGCCCAGAGAGGTTTCCGGGGACCAAGGTGAAGACCACTTCAGCTTTATTCTTGAAATAGAGCCACACATAATGAGTTTACTCAACATGTCATTATCTTCTCTTGTCTGCTGTGGAATTGTCTTTCTGTATACTGTAAATATGTGTTGCTAACATTGGTTAATAAAGAAACTCTTCTGGCCTATAGCAAGACAAGAGACAGCCAGCTAGGGAATTCAAGACAGATAGAGGAAGAAGAATGGCAAGATCAGAGCAGACATGGTCCATCCACTCAAAAAGCAAGATGTCAAAGTATTGGTAAGCTGCTAGCCATGTGGCAATACATAGATTCATAGATATGGGTTGACTTAAGATGCAAGAGCTAGCAAGTAAGAATTATGAGCCATAGACCAAACAGGTTATAATTAATATAAACTTCTAAGTAATTATTTTATAAGCAGCTACTGACCATGGGTAGGAGAGATTTATCCAGACCTAGGGGCTAGGCATGGCAGAGAAGCTTCTGTCCAAAAATTGCAGCCTAACACAGGGCAGGGATTTTTATATAAGACATAAGAAAGATTTTTTTTTAAAGAATTTAAACACAAAGAAATGAAGCTACACTTAGCATTCTGGTCTCAAACAGTTATACCAGCAGCAGTACAGAGATGCATCTCCAGGCAACTGCCTGTAGAATGGAGCTGGCTACCAGCTGCCATGACCTAATTGACATGGCTAATTTCTACAGTTTTTCCCACAGATCTTGGTACAAAGAGGATTCTCCCAACTGTTGCATGCAGGCTGAAGTTACACAAGCTCTGGCAGCATGATAAATTTAGGGTGTTGTTCAGACAGATAAAAAGGTTAAAGATAAACAGTAAAAACAGATTCAGATGAAAAAATAAGTGAAAACATCTCAGCAGTTTAACATCTCTGCTTAAAAATATACATAGGCTTATTAGAGAAAAGAAAAAGCATAGAAAATGTTCTTTTAAAAAGAAGTAGAATTTTAAAAGCCACATAAATGTGAAAATACACAGAGATTCTGGTTTATATATATTATTGTGTTATCTTTGAATTTTTTGACTGTTAAAGAGTTAACTGCAGAAAGACATTTGATTGTAAAGGCTACTAAATTAAACCAACATGTATATTTTAAAGTTATCTTGATCTCAAAATTTGGACCAAAGTATATGATGCTTTGAAAAAGAGGTTCTGCTATTGTTTCCACAGAAGATGAGAACCTATGGATTGCTTTTAGTCTAGTATGGTATAATCAAACAAGACCCCCTGAAGGCAATTGGCTGAGATGATACAGACTCATAGACTACTCAAGCTGGGAATGGAGAGATGGTTCAGTGGTTTAGAGCACTGGCTGCTCTTTCAGAGGTTCTGAGTTCTATTCCCAGCTACCACATGTTAGCTTACAACCATCTGTAATGAGATCTAGTGCCCTCCTTTGGTCTGCAAATGTACATAGAGGCAGAGCATTGTATAACAATAAACAAATGATAAATAAATCTTTAAGAAAAAAAGACAACTAAAGTGAGAATTTAAGCATAATTCTGTATGTTCTCAGGATCCCCATAAGGTTTCCCGCACCCCCCAATCAGCAGGAAGTAGTATAGAAAGCAAGTCCAAATTCCCAAAATATTGTGTATAGATGTTTGTTTTCATTATAAATGACTAATGGTCTTAGTTGATCTAGATCTAGAAAAAAAGGGAGATAATTTTTAAAAAGATATATTGAATATACTTTAATCTAAAAAACAACTGTTAATCTTAAAACACTTTACTTTAGTATGGATTTTGGTGTATTGTTACAAATTTAAAGTCAATTTTGTTATACTGATGTACATTTCTATTTTTCTTAAGGTATTATGTTTTTGCAACTCATTTAAAATTGTAATGTGTAATTAAGAAATACAGATGAGTGAGTGACCAGGAGAAGCAGGAGAGAGATGGGAGTCTGAACAAGGGGATACATGAATAGAAAATATGACCTTATTCAAAGTAAAAAAGAAGTAGGTATAGCAAGATATGTAGCTGAAATCCTTGCACTGAGGGAAAGGGGATCAAAAGTCTGAGGCTAACCTAGGCTACTCAGTGAGATTCTGCTCCCATTCCTAAAAAAGGAAGCCTAATAAATGAAATCAAACAAAAAAATAAAATCAAATCAACTATATTAATAATTTAAAATATTAAAATTAAATAAATAAAGAAATGCAGATTAATAGTCATCTATGATAATCAAACTTACACTCATGTTAGTTAAATTTTCTAAATATATAGATATATTTCAATTAGATAGGTAATCTTCAAACACTTCAAAACCTACAAAATATGGCAGTTAAAAATATATTAAAAACTTAGACTTTTGTGGACAGTGAGAAGACAAGTTTGCTCCTGGAAGCACCAATCTACTTCAGAGAAGATGATGAACATAGAAGAAACTGATTATGGAGTTTGCTTACAATATGGAAAAGGCTAGCCAGTTGGGCAAAAAAACCTCCTTTGCTTGCTTGACAGTACTACTCTGTATAAACTGAACATTCAGGATTCAAGTAACCACTGAACTTTGCCAAAATAGGGCAAGATGATCTTTTAGGTTTCTAATTTGTAGAGGAGATGGCCAGACATTCTACAGGACACAAGGAGAAGTGACTGAAGAACTATCGCGGTAAAAACCCGCCCTGAGATATGTTTTTAAACAGGGTTTATTTGGAGAAAATAGCTTACAAAACAGAGCCGGTTTTAGGAGAAGATGACAGGATGAGGTTGCAGTGCGCCGGAGCCTTTCTAAGGAAGATTCTTCATCCCCACGCCGTATGTCCGAACTCCCAGGCAGCTAGAGCAAACTGCACACTTGGTCGGGGAACTCTCGTGAGAGAATGACGACTTCCTGTCCTGGTCCCCTCCCTCGAAGGTCTACTTCCGGAATCCTTTTCAGTTAACCACGCCCAGCTCATCTCCATGCCTATGACGCAATCGTTCACATATACAGTTCCTGATTTCCCGCTACAAAGAACTTTATCAGAATGGGTGGAATAGTCCTTCAAATTTCTTGCTTCTCTGAAACATATACTAGACTCTAGGCATATAGACTGAAGATGGACGCCCCAACATTGCAGAGAAACTTTGGGTGACTATCCAGACAGCCAGATGTCTTTGCCGGGTCTAGGATTTTGGAAGTTGCTTGCAATGCACTTCCTGTTTACTTAGGTAAGATTATATCCTTTGTGGGTGTTTGATGGAGGTAAATACTAGATAGTTATAATTATAGTTTTGTGAGCTATGATAAAAGGTAAATGAGGTATGAAACTTTAGACTCACAAATATAGAATAACAGTATATTTTCTTTAATTTTGCCTATTAGACTAGATATTATAACTAATTCTTGCTAGATAATTGTTTTGATATATGTAATTTTACTATGTTTGAATGAAAATCTTCTTTTTGATTAGACAGAAAAGTGGAAGTGCTGTGGTATAGTCTTACTGTATACTGTAAATGTGTATTGCTACTATTGTTTAATAAAGAAGCTGTTCTGGCCTATAGCAAGAAAAGAGTCAGCCAGGCAGGGAATCCAAGAGAGATAGAGGAAGAAGAAAAGAAGGATCAGAAAAAATGCTGTTGGCCTCCTGGGGAAGCAAGATGTGAAAGTATCAGTAAGCTACTGGCCATGTGGCAATACATAGACTACTAGAAATGGGTTAATTTAATATGTAAGAGATAGTTAACACGAAGCCTGAGCCATAGGCCAAACAGGTTGTAGTCAATATTCTGTGTGTTTATTTGGGACCAAGGGGTTATGGACGACAATAAACAAACAAACAAACAAACAAACATTCTGGCTACACTTCCTCTCTCTTCCCTTATTCTTTGCTCCCTTGTCTCCTTTTGAGGGAACTCTGTCATGGACTCTTCAGCTCATCACTGTTGTTATTATCATTGTTATTAATTATTATTATCTCAGCCATAAGGAGAAAGGAAGATTATATGTATGCTTCTAATTCATCTTTCGCCTTTATCATTTCAAGACATATATATGTAATTTCTATTTTGTCTTCTTTCTTTTACTTAGACTTATATTACTCATTTAGAGAATTTTACTTTTACCTTTGAATTTTATGCAGTTTCAACTTTAGAGTAAGTATTTTCACTGATTTCATATTTTTTCATCTTCAAATGGAGGAGGCCAATCTTTCAGTGGAAAATTTAACACTTACCACCTACTCTGGGCATAACTAACAGGAAGAAATATTGCCTCTTTTGATGTGAGGCAAGTTTGAGAAAACTACATAAACTATGGTGTATTGCCTTTCACAAAGTTGAGCTGGAAGCCTTATAGGTGATTTTTATGTTAAAGATATATAAGGATGTTAGGAGCAGATTAAATTTACTATGAAAAGACAGACACATGAATGCATAATGCAAAACTTGTAATGAGTTAACCTAGGTTTTCAGCAAGAAAATGATAGGAATATGAGATGCTACATATTAAAAGCTCCATAAAAGACATTGCCACATACCATATTTACACCTAAATTTAAAATTTATGTCCTATGAATGAGAAGCTTTATGTATTAAAAAATATGAATATTGATTAACAAGGTCTTACAATTAGTGATAGTTTTGTGCTGTTATATGAAATAAGTACTAATGATGTGATAATACTTTGTAATTTAGTAAGATGTCCATATATGGTTTAGATTTGCATACTCATAATTATTTGATATAATTTCTAAGAAGTTTATAAATGCTTCAAAGGAAAAATGAGAACATGGAAATTCTTATGATTATTGGAAATAGTTGATGCATCTATAGAAATTTGCTATACTTTTACATTTACTTTTAGTTTCTTCCTCAGTTTTGATAATTCATTAATTTTTTGGCCTATTTTGTTTCAATCCACTTTTAGTATTATGATCCATATTTAATTGCTGCTTGACATTTTGTTTTAATCACTGCCTCATTTAGAAAGACAGTATATAGATCTTGTTCACTGTTTATTTCATGTACAATTTATTTTGTCATTTAAATGTCAGGCCAGAAGCATGGCCACAGGCACAGCAATGGTAGGTAGAAAGGAGACTACTGGGAGCCAAGGCCCTTGCTTCCTCATTTCAGGTGCAGCTGTCATGCAGACCAACATAAATGGTCCTTTCATAATCCAAAGAGCAGGAGGACTGTAATTCACACACTCTAAAATGAGGCTAGGGCATGTATTCTGAGAGCATGACATTGAAAATATAAATTGTTTCTCAACACAAAATTCTGCTAACTACAAAATGTGTTGTTATTCTAGCAGTTTACATTAGGAACTTAAGATCAGCCCATGAATTCTACTGTCCATATTTTTACCTAGAGTTCCATTTACACATTGTTCTTGGTTGTTTTGGTTTGGTTTGGTGTGGACTTTGGTGTTTGTTTGTCTTACTTATGTTCACACAAAGGAAAATGTTAGAAGATAGTGGACTCTAAACAAGAAAGCAAAAAGCAAAGCATGTCCAAGCTGCAAACCACAACCACTGAACAGCTTGGGATCTGAAACATCTTGGACTGACACTTTGGATCCAACTCCCTCTACAGGAACACCTGACTCAGTGTTGATGTTGGGGTGAGAAAAGTGAATCTGCCAGGAGTGGAGGCTGAACTAAGCAATTTTGGGACCTTGGGACTTTCTGCACATGCTGGGGAGGAGATGGGGAGATGTGGAGAGGAGAGAATGACTAGAGGGGATGGGAGGGAGAGAGGACCTTGAATAAGGATATACACGGATAAAAAATGTGACTTCATTCATAATAAAAAAATTTTTAAATTAAAAAAAAAAGTTAGAAGAGCTAGAACATAGTTTGCTGACCAGGGAGCATGGTAGCATATAGGCAGATGTGGTGTTGCAGCTGAGAGTCCTACATCTTAACTTAGAGGCAACAGAAAATTAAACAACTGTCACACTGTGGAAACCTTGAGAAAAAGAAACCTCAATGCCCTCCCCTACAGTGACATACTTTCTCCAAAAAGGCCACACCTCCTAACAGGGCTACTCTTTGGGGGGCTATTTTTTTTCCAAACTATCACAAAAGGGATGAATTATTTGTAATGAGCACAGACAGGAACCTAATAAGCACATTTGGGAAAATGTGAACAAAGAAAGAAATGATATGTTTTTTATAGTATTTCAAATAAATGCATATTATTCTTTCCAGCTGTATTAACTTAGTAAATATAAGTAAAATAAAATTCATCCTGCAATCATGTGTCTCTCATGCACACAAATAGCAAATGAGGTTTTAGATGTTCCTTACTAGAAAGAAGCACTTTCAGCTCTAAATTGAAAGAGTATCAACTCCTCTTCCAGTGGCTCAGGAACCTTCATAAATGGGGAAGCAGATAAACAATAAGAGCCAGAAGTGGTCAACAACATCACAGAATCAGCATTTTCTGGATGCAGCTGGACAGTTAAGCATAGAAACCCATAGAAATTATGAGATTTATAAGACCTGCTCTAGCTCCAGGCAGCTAGAATTGAAGGGTGGAAGTTGAAGGTGAACATGGAATCCCACTGCTATCTGAGGTCCTATTGGTGTTTGATAGCTGCTAGGAGATGGGGAATCAGTCTTATTAATGATGTAGCCCCCTGACAGATTGACAACTCACACCAAGGCAAACTCCACTTCCCAGATAAGCTGCACAACACCAACAGGAAAAGGAAGATAGAGAAGGCAGAAAATGAGATGGTGAAGAAGTAGAAGGAAGAGAAAGAGGAAGAGAAGGAAAAGGAGCTTCAGTATAAGTATAGGGGATACTTTCTGACTACAGAGCAGGATGATACCCTTGGTGGGTAAAGTTGCAGTAGAAAATACTAGCCTAGCTTCCTGAATATGAACACCATCATCGTTGTAATTTGTGCTGCTATCATGTCCTCTTAGCAAGCAATGAGCCTGATGATAGAGGCAAAGCTCCAAACTTCATGCCCTGTGCAACAAGCCTAAAAACAATTTGTAAAAATTAAAAGTTATAAGCATGATGGTTCTTTAGTGCAACTGATTTTAGGGGGATTATGCCAAAATATATGATCTATTATAGGCTGTGAATGTATGTATTCATGTGAGTGTATATGTTTTTTCAAATTCATAGAGTAAGCATCTTAGGACAGCATTAATGTACCCTTCAAGCAGAATTCCTTTTAATCAGAATTCATTGTTGCACTTATGGTGCTCAAGTGGTTGGATGATTACCCACAATATTATTAAATGTAATATTTAAAGCTAACTCCTTGTAAATGGTAGCCACAATATCTTCAAAATCCCTCACAATGCCTTGTTTCCCATGTTTCAAAAACTGAGTATTACAGTCTAAGTTACTTGACACCAGAAAGTAATAACCACAGGGATATTCAACAAAATACCCCACTAAGAAAGAAAATGACAAATACGGAAGAGGAGCAAGAAGAGGAGGATCAGACAGAGGAGAAACAGGAGTAGCAGAAGGAGGAAAAAGAGGAAGAGGAGGAGTCCACTAAAGCTAAGTTCCTATCTATCCTACATGGGATTCAAGAAGAAAAATCAGACATCACATTGGAAACAGTACCAAGTGAGTAAAGGTACACAGTTCAACTAGAGGATTATATTTTCAAATGTGAAAGTAAATCCAGATACCTGAATGTGCAGTTCTTTACAGAAGGAGATACATGTCAAACAAACTATATCTATTGTCCCAGGGAAAGGAAACAGCCCTAGAACAAAGTGGTTTAAAAGTGTGAGAGCCTGGCCAAATTTGTAGGTGTTCTCAAAAATCAGCTCAGGTAATATTAGTCCTAAAAGCTTAATGACTTAACAACAATAAAAAATGCATTTTGATTCATGTCACATTGCTTTCTAAAACAGGAACCCTGCTGTAAGAGGTTTCTGGCCTGGATGTTCGAGCCTAGCCATGAGATTCATACAGGAAGTCCCAAAATCCTGAAGAATCATACATATGCTAATATCAATTGCACTCTGCTTGCTGATTGATCTAGAGCCCAGGCATATAACATGCTAACATTTTACTCTTAAACTAAGTCATGATTCTTATCTTGTTCATTCATGCAGCTCTGTACCTTTTCTCAGCAGCATTTCAACTTCTTTCCTTTTCGTCTCCTGGCATCTGTGTGGTATTTCTGCTCTGCTCTGAGTTGTTCCCAAAGTTTTCTTAGTCTGGTAGCTCCACCCACACTTTCTGTCTGCCTTCAGCCAATCATTGTTTTTACTGAACTAGGAGTCAGGACAACTATTTACAATGGAATAGAACACAATCCCACTACAGAACCCTTCTATATCTTATAGTTTTCTATGAGGTCTGTAATGTACAAATTCAAGCACATGAAGGAGAAATAAAGATAATTTGTGGACAAACATAGGTTTGGAGTTGGTGTATGTAATTTAATCTTTCTGTGTGTCTCTGTCATACTGCCATGACTTTAGCAGAGGGAGAGGACAAGTCTTCCTGCATAGGTGAAGTAATAAAAATAATAAGGCAATAAAGGTGTGATAAAACATAGCACACTGTCATCCTAAACTGTCTGCCAAAATGGGGAGATATCATAGACTCGCTTTCCTTCACTGACTCAAGATGCAAGTTAAAGACTATCTTAATTCCAACAACAACATCATTTAACATGGTGTTTGCCAAGCTTCTAAATATTGGTTAGCTTAATCCTGATCCACTGAAAACATTAATAACTCCTTGACAAACACTGTATTTGACTAAAAGATTTGGATTCATCAAGTTAAAAGTACATTGGTCTCATCCTGTGTTTACAAGGCCTGTAATTCCTTTTCAAGTTCTCCTGTGTATGGTTGTGGTGTGTGTGTGTGTCTGTTTTTATTGTATCCTTTACGTCATCTTGTCTTGTAGCAACATTTCTATTTTACAGTATTCTCATGATATAACCAATATGAGCAATTTTATTTCCCTAAGCACAGAATTAATCTGATAGGTATTTAATTACCCTACAAGAAATGGTTTCCCCTGCATTATATGAAATTTTAAAACCAGACTAATAATGTATTTCTAGGAAGAAATGAGATGTCATAGTAAATTTTCATGTAGTTACCTAGCACCTAAATTGCTCTTTTTCTTATTTCTTATTAGACTAATCTTCTTTTGCCTTTATGATATTGTCCTGTACATTTCAATTTTAATATAATATCAAATAGTATAATATGTTTGTAAGTCATTAAATAATTTCTGAAGCAAGGTAGTAGATTCATAATGGATATACATTGTGAATATTCATTATGATATATACATTATGGATATAGCTAGAAAGATGAAGATAACAAATGTTTGTTTTACATATCACTTTCTTTGTAATAGTATAGTTTGCAGCTAGGTATTATGTTTTGGAACTAGTTGCTGAGGAACCACTTAGAGCTAATGAGGAGTCCTGGAGCCTCCCTTGATATTTCATTAGTTTACAGCAAGGGTTTGCAAGATTCATGAAGTTTTTGTTGCTGTTCTTTTGTTTTGTTTCATTTGGCAGACCATTATAAAAGCAGGCTGTTGAATCTCATTATAATGTGTAAAACATTAAGTATATTGGCAATAAAGATGAATTTTCTACATAATACAAAAGCAAGTGCTTATCTGTATTTTATCAATTTTCTACTCATTTATATATTTGTATCACTAAAGAGCACAAGAATCGACATTTATTGAGAAGGAGCCATAGAAATAAAGTAGGAATAATCTACTTCTTTCTGGTTTCTAAAGAAAAATTCATGTCTCACCTGTCCAACCCTGGACCTTCTGACAGCACCAGTTATTGTAGAATATTAGGACCCATTCCAGTATTTTAATAGCTTTGTCACATCTCATGTATTAAAAAGAATACTGTAATTCATTTGTCCATTAGATGCTTCTATATTGAGATTCTGTTACTGGTGTTGTGAACAGAAACATAAAAATATATTGTAACTTGATTTCAGTTGATATAGAGCAAGTAAATATGTATTCACAGAAAAATCTACAAATTATACATTTAATGTCCATTCTTCTGTCTTTTTATTTAAGAAAATAATTATTGTTCATGTGCCAAAACATGCTGCTAGCCATCAGGCTAAATTTCATGCAAAGAAGGAAGGTAGCTGCTACTTATATAATGGCCTTTTACAGGGCAGAAGCTTGGCCATTTTCTAACATCAGCCTCCTCTTTCTTCCCCCAGTAGTTTCTTTGAATATGGGCAAAATCTCTAGGGATCCTTTCCTGTCTTTACCAAGTGATGAATTTATATAGTAAAAGACAGAGAGGATAAAAAAAAGTGCTCAATTTCCAACAATGTTAGCCTAGTCACACATCTATGAACTATCTTCGCTTGGTCTTTATTTTATGTCAGAACATTCTAGTTCTTATATATTCACTAATAAATATGCTGGATTTTGTTACGAAGAAGCAGTTCAATCTAGAGCTTTCACTTATCAAGAAAACTGAATAATTTCAATTAATAAATAGAAAAACTGGCTATGTAAGATTTGAGTAAGAATGAAGGACATTAGATAGAAGGCAAACATAATAGCATAGTAGAAATAGGAATTTATATAGAATGCTCCCTAAGTATGTACTGATTCATCCAACATGAACCAGTACCTTGTTGAAGCTCAGGGTCTCTAAAGAAAATGATAGGAGTAGTATGGAATAATAAACAGTAGCCTACAAATGACCTTAATGGCTAGTCTAACAATACTGAATTGTATCTGTTACAGATTGCACAGTATAACGTACTTCAATTAAAAAAATTATAATTGAATCTAAGTACATATTTGCAGTGCAAGAGAAAAGTATTTAGACTTGACTTGTCCTTAAAATCATAATTGAATTGATTTGTCAGTTTATGACTTAAGCAGTCCTGCCATGTAGTCCACATTGAGCAGTATTTGGGAGCTATTATCTGGGTAAAAGTCCACAGCACTATAAAATCTTTTTTGGAAACATTTTGATATATGAACCATCACTTTCATCTATTTATTAATACACTAGCCCTTCTTTGACCCAATATTATAAGGCTAATTTTTAATGCATTAATTTGGAAAGTTATGACTCAGAAGCACCTTGTTCATGATCCCATCTTGAATTAAGACAAGACACATAAGGCAAAAATATCGACTAGCTTTATCCATTATGTAATGGTGCAGATATGAGCGGTGTTTCTAAACACTCTTCTTACAGTTAAGTATCCTGCAAAGGGAAAACAGTTCAGAGTCTTAACAACTAACTATGCAGTATAATTCTGGAAATACTCGTAGCCTGAGGCCACAGTGGTTTTTAGCAGAATTACACAGATGAGGATACAAATTAGTAACACCTACATGGTCCACAGCTGCTTTTGTCTGCAACATAATTAAATATCTTTCTTTAAACCTCTGTTCTTTACTCAGACCTTTTCTTTTCCTGTCTTGAATATGTACACAACCAATACCCTGTTAACTTCTTACTGAAGAAAATAATTAAGGCCGTGAATTTAAGTTACAACTTGTAGACTCAAGTTTGAGACCTGAGTTTCAGATCCATCAACTGTAAGCCTATCAGAAAAAGCTGATTATTTCAGTCCAAAAAGACATTGTAGCTTTTTCATCCTCCTTGAATCCAGAGTATAGTTACTAATCCCAATGTATCACCTTCCTCCACAACTCTGGTTATTGCCTCTTTGTTATTCATGTAAGAGAAGTTTGGATTTTTTCATATTTTAGTAGGCTTCATATGAATGCCAACTATATTTGATATTGTAAATAAGTGTTGGTCATTCTATCTTAGAGACTAGCATTTTATTTTCCACTAAAGATACTACTGAATTCAGATTTCCCCAGGTGATATGAACAAAACAAAGTTCTATCCATGAAGTACTTCTGTCCTCAAATATTCTAAGTCTATCCTAAAGGTCACACAGGAAAATGGATATAAGGAATATTCCAAACACGGGATAGTTTAAAGGGATCTAGAGAAAAATCTTAAAGTGTTGATAGATCAAAGGTCTAAAGATTATTTATGGCTTTCAGAAGTTCTGGAAATGTCAGAATCAGAGAAAGCTTCATCCCATGAATACAGTTCTCCATAGCACCAAAATCAGTAGTTCTCAGGAGGACGCCCAGACACTGCTGGAAGCAGCAGTTGATTATCACAGCTGCCTGTGGCACTGAAGTGGGTAATTCTCAGGAGGTTGTCTGAAAGCCACTGGCAAAATTCCCTCTTTGCCATCTGCTAATGCCCTTTCTCTAAGCAGAGTAAGAAAGTTGCTGTGAAAGAACACCCAGTGTATTACACAAAGCATATGCAAAGATTGCTGAGAAGAAATTGATATTGTACCCACTCTTCACTTGGCAGAGTAATGAAGAAACATAAAGATGACTGTATAAAATGAAAAGCATTAAAAGTGATTTTAATAATCAAGAAGAAAATGAGAATTGTTTTACAACCTTTAAGATACTTCTTGAGGTATTAAAACTCATTGGTATCTATATTCATATGAGAGAGTGAAAAATACAGCACTAATATTTATTTGCTGTATAGCACAGTAATTTAAAACAGAATCACTGACATTCTGTTTACCTCTTTGTATAAAATATGCCATGTTTTGTTGATATTCATGGGAGACTTGACCTTTCCAAAACAGAAATGGAGGAAGAATATGTTGTAGGTTGGAAAAGAGGGGATGGGGTTAGGGACTTGGAGGAAAGGAGAAATCGAGCTAGGATGTAAAATAAATAAATAATTTTTTAAAAAATATACTGAGTAGTTTAAACAGTGATTACATTTTCTTTACATAGCCTACTCAGTGGGAGGAACATCTTTTCTATGTCTTTGTAAATTGCATTTTTTTCTTAGTTGGAATCAGATTCAATTTTTTATATCATAAAATTTTGGTGTTTTGAGGTTTTTCTGAGAATTCCTTTAATGTGGAGCTTTGTACTGGCATCACTTCCTCTCTAGAACATCCTTAATCCTTTCCAACAATAATCACTTTCTTCGTGTGTGTCGATTAGCTCTCATAGAGGAAGCTAGCATAAGCAGAATCTCTCAAGTATGGGTCATAGCCATATTTTCATGGTCAGCTCGTTTTCTACAATATCATTTGCATTGGGTTTGAATTGCCATTCCAGGAATATCCCATGGCATTTTTCATTTACTACACTTTCATGGTTCATGAGCAGGTCCGTCTTCTAGTTATTCACCTTTGTAAAATGTCACATAGGACACATGTCAAAATAATTACTGCATGCCCTATTTTCTATGAATAAACTGAAATTCAGATACCATAACCAGCTTACTGTATTGGTCACTGATCATGATGTCTGTTTATCATTTGTATAATGAATTGTCAAATAAATAACTACTGTCTAATTTTATGTTTGTCCATATTAATTAATATATCATGGTAACTGAAATAGGAAATATTTTTTTATTAGAACTTGCATTATTTAACTAAAATAGAAAAACTGGAATTCATATATTGAATCTGGTGAGGTACTCTTGTAGAGAAATTAGGATTTTTAAATTGGTAGGACATAAAGTTTGAGAAAACAAAATGGGATTTAATACCTTTAAAAATGATGATTAAAAAAGGATGATTCTACCAACTCTCATCAGTAGAAGTAGTAGAAAATTGGGAAGCAAATTTGGGATTACTCTAAAGCCATTAGACTTTAAAGGCTTGATGCTGATTTACCTGAATATATCAGAAAGCTGTAAAAATTTAAACAGATGTGTTAAGAAGTTTAGAGATATAGTTGAGCTAATGCCTTTGGAGTATGACTGTGCATCTTTAGGAAATACAACCAGAAGTGGTATCGCTAGGTCCTTGGGGAGATTGATTCTCAATTTTCTGAGAAACCACCATACTGCATTCCAAAGTGGCTGAACAAGCTAACACTCCCACTAACAATGGAGAAGTGAACCCCTTGCTCCACATCCTCTCCAGCATACTCTGTCCTCTGTATCTTTTTATCTTAGCCAATCTAACAGGTGTCAGGTGGTATCTCAAAGTTGTTTTGATTTGCATTTCTCTGATGGCTAAGGATGATGAGCACTTTTTCAGGTGCCTTTCAGCCATTCGTAATTCTTCTGCTGAGAATTCCCTTTTTAGATCTGAACCCCATTTTTTGATTGGGTTAGTCAAGGTTTTGGGCTCTAGATTCTTGAGTTCTTTATATATCTTAGAGATCAGTCTTCTATCACTTGTAGGGTTGGTGAAAATCTTTTCCCATTCCATAGGCTGTCGTTTTGTCCTATTTACAGTGTCCTTGGCTTACAGAAGCTTCTTAGCTTCAGGATATCCCACTTATTGATTGTTGGTCTTAGTGTCTGTGAATCAGTCTCCCCAAGGACACAGCAATACCACTTCTGGGTGTATACCCTAAAGATGCAAAGTCACACTCCAAAGGCATTAGCTCAACTATCTTCATAGCAGCGTTATTTGCAATAGCAAGAACCTGGAAACAACCTAGATGTCCCTCAACTGAAGAATGGATTAACAAACTGTGGTACATCTACACAATGGAGTACTACTCAGCAGTAAGAAAAAATGATATTCTAATATTCACAGGCAAATGGATGGATTTGGAGGATATCCTCCCGGGCAAGTTATCACAAACTCAGAAAGATAAGAAGGGGCTGTACTAACTCATTAGTGGACTCTAAACAAACAAACAAACAACCAAGAAAAAAGCAAAGCATGCCCAAGCTGCAAAACACAACCACTGAACAGCTTGGGATCAGAAACACCCTGGACTGTCTCCTTGGATCCCACTCCAAGGAGGAACACCTGACTCACTCTTGAGGGAGGGGGAAGAAAACTGAATCTGCCAGGAGTGGAGACTGAACTAAGCAATATTGGGTCAGTGGGACCAAGGGACTGCCTGCTGCCTTCCCAGGGAGGGGATGGGGAGTTGTGGAGAAGAAAGAATGACCTGATGTGTTGGGATGAGGAAGGGACCTTGAATAAGGATATACAAGGATAGAAAGTGTGACTTCTTTGTTTATAATGATAATAATAATAATAATAATAAAAGAAGTTTAGAGACACAATGTAAATTTGAATTTCATCTGGAAAAAGTGCTTAGTAAAACTACCAGTAGAAACTGCTGTCTTCAGACCTTTTTAAATATTTTCATGAACATGTAAAAGAATGCTTCATGGTAGCATACAGAAACATGTGAATTATCTAATATGCACAGTTTGGTAACAGGGTAATAAATTTTTACAGCGGAATCTGGGACAGCTATAATAAAATAATAAGAAATGTTGCAGAAAGGTATGAAAAAGCATAAGTAGGTGAAATTGGAGGTAAGGTGTTGGGGCGTATGCTTTTAATCCCAGCCTTTGGGTGGATAAAGCAAACAGATAAGATGTTTGACAGTTTCGGTTACATAAAGAAGACCCTTTCTCAAAAAGCAACATCATCAGAATCCCTATGAAAGCACTTTGAATGAGTTTTGGAGGGTAAAGTATCACTAAATTTCTGGGATGTTAGAAGACTAAAAGTCCTTGAATGGGTGGATACTTGGCAGATGACGGTTAGCAAATTTGAGAGTGGTTTGGAGGCTCTTTAAAAAAGATTAAACTCTGAGAAAAAAAAAATATATATATATATATACTTCCTCTTAAGAGTAAAAATCCTGGGTTTTGTGGAAGAGAAGAATCTAGCAAATAGTTAAAATTGAAGGTCATTGTGCAGAAGAAGCAGAGAAGGAATCTGGAAAGTGCGAGAGAACTAACCAAGTGTGACTCAGATGCTTGTACAGGAAAAAGGGAGAAAGCAGAGGCTGAGACAAAAGCACTTTCTTTTCACCTCTAAATAAAGTAGAGAGGCCACTCCACTGAGAAGAATAGGAAAGGTCAAGGTGAGGACTCCGGAAAGGCTGAGAGTCCTTTACAATAGTCTCTACAGGAGCTGACAGAAAGTGTCTGAAAGCATTGTTTAGTAGTTGTTTGCCTTATCTAATAGATTAGAGCATATCATTTTGAATCATGAGTAAAGTAAATTTTGTGAAGTTTTAAAAAAGAATTCTCAGTACACAGCTACCTGGGAATTAAAATGAAGAAAAGAAATTTTCCTAGGGAGATAATAGTGCTACATCAGACATAAATCAAGAAGGTGACCTTTTATTAGTAGAAAAGGCATTGTTAAAAGGCATGTCTGAGCCAGGATAGTAAAAGGAAGTTTAGAGACTTGAAAATAGATACTACAGAGTGAAAAGAAAATAAGTTTATGATAAGTAGCAACAATTCATTGTGAAAGATGGAATTTTTCTGTGAAAATTTTCAATGAATGTTTATCAATGTCAGATACTTTATCTTTCAGTTAAAATGTGTAATTAAATTCATACAACCGTAGGGTGACTTTTCAGATTTCCACGTATTTAGATTTTTTCAGAGAATTAGGGTATATTGTAGGATATACATGCACTTTTTTTTTTTTTTTTTTTTTTTTTTTTTTTTTTTTTTTTTTTTTTTTTTTTTTTTTTTTTTTTTTTTTTTTTTTTTTTTTTTTTTTTTTTTTTTCGTGAGAAGCCACTTTCACAAACACTGGAGCTTTATTTCTGAGTTTTTTCTGTCAGTACAATTTCATTTTTATTTATTTTATATCAAATAAAAAATTCCCTATATAGGTATTGTGAAAATTCAATTTTCCTCTGCCTGAAACAAGCAAACAGATAGGCAAAAGACAATCAGTGAGAGCTTATAGCTTGAGGATTTTGGCTGGATGACCTAAGAAAAATTGCAGATACATTTACTATCACATGATGAGTTGAGTTTAATCAAGATAAATCTTACCAAATAATATACTGGGAGTTGTGTTAGTTAAGCATGTCTGTACATAAATTTCTTTTCTGTTATTCTCTTGGAATACTCAAGAAATATGTCATTGGATTATGTTGTTTCATTGTAAATAATTGTCCTGCCTACTGGTTTAATAAAATTGCTGATTATTCAAAGGCAGACAGACAGGAAGTGTGGGTGGGGCAACAAGACAAAGTGAACCCTGGGAACAGGAAGAACAGAGCAGGGATGCCAGGAGATGGAGAGGAAAGAAGTTGAAATGCTGCTGAGAAAAAGTACTGCCAAGCTGCATGGCTGAACAAGGTAAGAATTATGGGTTAGCTTAAGAGTAAAGAGAAAGTTATATGCCTGGACCCTAGGTTGGTCAGCAAAAAATTAATGTAAGCTTCTGTGTGTTTCTGTGGGACTGTGGATCTGAACCTTGAGGCTAGGCCCAAAAGTCCAGACCAGAAACCTCATACAATAGAAATACTAAAAGAAAATGTGTGTGTGGTGGGGGGTGCAGGGTGAGGGGTGTGTGTGTATGAATGCTAATTGAACCCAAAGACTAAAACCTTCTAGCCAGTTCCTCTATGACTAAGTCACTCATGTTTTTACCTCTATTATCAGCTAACCTCTCCCTTCAGCCTCCATCTCAGATGTTGAGAATTGATTCTGTGTTACAAATCTTTCTGCTTAAATCCCATTTTAAATTATCCTGAAGGGGATAATTAAAGAAAGCATCTAACAAACTTGTGTGAGTTGGGTTTTAATGCAGTTGTGAAATGAATCTTGTCTTAACACTAGATTCCCCTTACTGTGACTTCAAAGCATGTGACATGCTTCAGAAATTTGTCTTTATTTAAAATTTCACTATTAGGAAATTATATTTACATTATATATATATACATATAATAACATGTATTATGATTTCCTACTATATAGTTATTCAAACTTACATCTTAGTGTATTCTGTGCAATGACTTGCTGTTTATTTTACAAAGAAGAGTAAAGTTTACATGAAAAATGCTAAAAGTCACAATTAATTTGGCTAAAAATAACACTACTGCAACAATTTTTACCTAAATATATCATTTATCTTTTGATATTTTGCCTTTTTAGTTTCTAAAAGGTCCTTCCAATGAAGCTCTCTGGCTCCAAAATACTGAAATCCAAGAGTACTTTTTTATGTTGTGTCTTGAACTCAGAGGGTCATACAGTTTGGGATCTTTCCATATGCAAGTGAAGGAAGGAAGGTAGATGACTTCACCTATTGAAGCCAGTGGAAGTAAGACATGTTAATAAACAGTAGCATGTTAGAAACTCATGTGTCCTTAAATACATTCTCACTTCCACCGTTTGTCCTGATTTTCTACAATACAAATTGGAAGCATAGGAATAATTGCATTACTTTTGAACCTAAGTCACTTTCACACTTAATTCTTCATAAAAATGTTTTCCAGGGTATGAAAAGAATTATAATGTCTTATGTTTGGACTGTCTTAGAGTAAAGAGGTGTAAAATAGAATTAACTGCAACGAAATGGTGTGTTATGCATGGCTTTAAAAATTATTCATTTTTTTATTTCTTTTATTGAGCTACAGTTTTTCCTCATGATTGACCTTGAGATGGTTAGAAATATTGCCTTCTACCACAAAGTTGAATAGGCTAGTTTCTAGACTCCCTTGCTTATAAAAACCATAAATTAAATTGACTTTCCTGAGGCTTAAGGCTGAGGTCAGTGGGGTGTCTTTTAATGGAGGTATATGAAATGAATAGTTAAAACTTACTGTCTGAATAATAATGTCCACCTGTAACAATTGTCCATTTATCTTTTGGTCTTGAAAGTATTAGTGATGTCTTTATTATAAGCTTACATTAGCAAATAATAGAGTTACAAAAGAAGTGGCGCATATGACAAACACTGATAAGAATTAATTGAGCAATGCAAAGAATGTCATAAGGAATGGTCAGCATTTGATAAAACTCCCTGACAAAACCAAAAAAAAAATATCCTTAAGAAATGAGTTATAATTTAATGGCATGGAATTGTCTCTCCAATAGTGAAATTTTGAAAGACAAAACAAAACAAAACAAAAAGATTGTAGATATAAAACTGAGATTGCAGCATCACAACACATAGGACTATTTTTATTTTTTATGATAGGATCATAATTTGCCTCAAACACCAAGGATAATTTATATTCATGGTTGTAAAAAATTATGATCAATTAAAGCAGATGAAGTAGCATCAGGAAATACATAAATGCAGATATAAACACAGCTCAGCACAGGACAAAGTAAGTTAGACATAACAGTGATGACTATGCGTGGTAGATGGTAGTAAGAGTATGTTTTAGTTACTATTCTATTGCTGTGAGAGAATACCATGACCTAAAACAACTTAAGGAGAAAAGACCTTATTTTGGTTAATGGTTGCACAAGAGAATCCACCATTGTAGGGAATACAAACAACAGGGAGCTTGCTGGTCACATTTCATCTGCAAGCAGAAAGTAGACAAAAGAAGAGACCAAGAATTTGAGAAGGGCCAGAGAACTTCAAGCCCCCAGTATAGTGCTTCCTTCATCAAGGCTCTACATTCTAAAGCTTCATTGCCTTCACAAATAGCAACACCAACTGATGACAAAAGGTGCAGATACACAAAGGGACATTTCTCATTTAAGCTACCCTGGGGACACAGAATACACAACTTTTTCAAGGACTTGACAGAACTAGTAAATTAATGTTGAATATATTTCTTAGCAATGGAATTTGAATATGTCATTATTCTTCTATAACGATTAAATACATTGATGCTTTCAACTAACTGAAACAAGAAGGAAACTGGAAAAAATAGCTACAGATTTCCAACTGAACCATCGCATATAAAAGAAGCTATAAGTGGAAGATAGTATAAAAGAAATTGAAGAACTATGCAACCAAACCTTACAGTGTAGCTTGGAGATAAGGGAAGTGAAAACACAGTCAACAATATGCCAACTTTACTGAAGACCAAATATCTCCTATGAGTAATAAACTGTTCAGTGTGTTTACTTAGCCCTCCCATATTGACTGTTCAATGAATTTATTCATTCAAAGGTAATGCATCAATATCCAGCTAGTACATAAGAGGCCAGCACACAGTTGGAAGTTTTAGTCAGGGGTTTCTCTCTCATCAGAAAATCTCAAGTACCCAGGAGCCACTTCCTAAACAATTGACTAGGAAGCTTTATATTATAGGAACTGTTGGCCAGTAGTTCAGTCTTATGACCATCAAGCTCTTATATTTAAATTAGCCCATGATTCTTATTTATGTTTTTTTTTTTTTTTTTTTTTTTTTTGCCACACACTAGGGTTTATTTAAGAGAGGAGTCCCAGGCGGGTGAAGAAACAGAAGAGCAAGACAGAAGTCAGAGAGGGGACAGAGGAAAAGCTCTTATTTATGTTTAAGCATTTGGCTTAGTACCTTTTTTGTAAGTTCAGCATTTTTCATCTTGTTTCCTCTGTGTCTGGCTGGTGCCTCCTGCTCTGCCTTCCCTCTTCCCAGAATTCTCCTAGTCTGCTTTCCCCACCTCTACTTGCTGTCAATACAGGCCAATCAGTGTTTTCTTAAACCAATATAAGCAACAAAACATTAAAGTGTCTAAGAGCCTTGTCTAACAGGCAGTGGTTTCATCTGACAGTGCTTTAGGGTGTTGACTTGTTCATCTATTATGTTTTATATCTTGATGCTCTTGGCCACAAATAGGAACTGGCTCATTCTCATTAAGAGGTAAGGTATTGAAGATTCCCCATACTGACTTTACTGTCCTAATTTGAAATCTAAATTTAATACTTTTTTATATCTTCTTATGATTCCTCATTTCCTAGTCTCTAGTTAGATTCAAAATACATGCGGTAAGGAAACAGGAAGGGCAGACATATCACCCTAGGAAAGAGAAATATAATAAATAGTTGTGGATGGAGAGGGACTAGAATTGCAGGATAAAGTGTGGGAATGGAGGGAAGAAGGACATGAGAGAAGTAACATAGAAGAAACAGCTAAAATTAAGGATTATTTGAGGTGTAATGTGGAAAGTGAATGAAAAGGAAACTACCCAATATATATACATATAGGAAAGTGATATCAGTGAAACTGCCAAATAACAGGAAAAACAGAGACCCGACTGGACATTACTTATAAGCAACTGAAGCTTCATTTTCAGTACTTTCCTCAGGCACTATTAGAGAAGTTTCCTCATGCAGAATATGTGAAAAGATACAGAGATGCACAACCATACATCACACAGAGAGTGAAGAACTTTATACCACTCAGACCTAAATGGGATGAGTCCATAATATTCCTTTCCTTAAGGTTACAAAAAACTTATGAAAGAGGAAATAGAAAGAGTGTAGGAGACAGAAGAGATAGGAGACACCAAGAAATCAAGGTCCTCTAAATCAACACAATCAGGAGAACTATGTACTCAAAGAGCCTAAGGCAGATTGCACAGGGTCTTCATAGGTCTACCAAAATAGGTATGTAAAGATGAGACAAGTGAACACATGCCCCATCCCTAACCTATAAACTATCCTTAGTTGATAATGACTTGCAATAAAATATTTAGTTTTCTTCAAGAGAGTCTCACTGGGGAAATAAACTACAAACTACTTTTATGTATAGGCTTCATTCTTCATTTATTTTATTCTACTATCTCTTTGAAGTCTGTTTTCTGATGAGGCACAAGGAGTGGATGAAAAATGAGGCATGGGCATTTTATGGGGCCTCTGGCAGTGGGACCAGAATTTATAATTTATTCCTAGTACATGATGGGCTTCTTGGAGCTCTTTCCCTACAGAGGAACACTTTGCTCAGCCTTGATAAGGGGAAGGGGATGCTCTATCTCAACTTGATATAACAGACTGCATTAACCTACCCTGGAAGTCCTTGTCTTCTCTGAGGAATGAGTGGAAGGATGGGGTGGGAAAAATCTGGGAGATGACTAGGAAGAGAGGATAGAGGAGGAACAGTAGTAGACATGTTTAAAAAAAAAAGTGTGTGTGTGTTTTTTTAGTATTTACAGCATTTATTCACAGAATAAATGATCTCAACAATGCTACTGACATAAAAACTATTGACTATTTTATGTTGTAAGATAAAAATTATTCCTATGAGCATTTTTCATTTTTTACTACCAGAAATCAAATCTTAAAAAAATAAAAAAAATAAAAGCAAAGCTGTATTGCTTTTATATAGGTAGAAAGAAGAGGCAAGTCATGAAGCAAATTAAATCAATAATAGACTCCTGGTCTCACATGCTTAAACAATTCTTTTTTGTGTAATTTTTTTATTATTATTATGAATAAACTTATATTTTTTATCCATGTATCACCTTTTTCAAATTCCCTTCCCCCTCCTGCCCCTCCCAGTCACTCTTTCTTCTCCCCATCACTTTATCTCCTCCCCAATCAGGGCAGAAGGTCCCAAGGACCCTAGTTGGCTCCCACTCCAGGCAGCACCCCTTTCCTCACCCCAACATCTGAACTGGGTCACATGTTCCTCTAGAGGGAATGATCTCCAAGGTGCCAGTCCAAGGTGTTTCAGATCCCAAGCTGTTCTGAAAAATGAGAAAAGAAGGAAAAGAAAAGCATATTGTGAGCCATTTATACCTTAATTGTTGCTTCCTCTACATATGAACTTCTGAAGAGATGTTTAAAATTCTTTTCTAAAATTCTCCAATTCATTAGTGTTCTCTCATTTAAATTTGTTTTGATACCAATAACTTTTTAGTGTCAACTAGATGCTATTTCCTTCACCAAAACACTTAGAAACGTTATCAGTATTCATACCAACAAAGCAGAACTCCATTTTTAAATGTCTGCAGAGATTCACTGTCTCCCTCCATCTATTTGACATGTAGTATGAGTGTGGTGTTAAACACATCTGGTAAGCTGAGCACATTCTGCAAATCAGCACTAAGTGTCTCTATCCAATATCTGCTGAAACAGTAAGCTTCCTTCTTGCTAGAATTGTACTTACAGAGATCTTCACATGTACATGTTGTTATAGTAAAAACTAAGACTTGATGCAAAGAGATCTATTTTTTCTTTTAAAATTATTTTCAATATGTTTGACAGTATATTTAAGTATTAATGAATACATTAATGTAAAGCATTTTGATCATATCCACCTATCACTACCTCCTTTCAACATCTTAGTGTGCTTCTCAATCTGTTTTTCTCCAAACCTAATTTTCTATATTGTGTTGTATTTAATAACCATGAATCCAATTAATTTCACCTAAATGTACATAAGTATGTGTGACCATTCACAAATCATGGGCAAACTATAAAGGAGAATTGATTTCTTCCATCAATTATTGGTGGAAAACACATCTTTTCACAGCAAAAGGAATATTATACATCTTTAAATAATATTGCACAACAGGGGTGCTCTTCCCAAATTTCACTGACTTAATCTTGTGCATGTTTGGTTAGTTAATCACAGCTGTTGTAAATTCATATGTCCAACAGACACATAATTTCCAGAATTCCAAGTTTCACAGCTCCCCTTCACACCTGCCAGCTCTCATTCTTTTGGCCTCCTCTCCTGTTATGATCCAGGAGTTTTGGATAGCAGGAGGCCAATATACATAACTAACTTACTAATAGCTGAGTACTCACAGTTACCAATACTCAGCAGTTTCACTGCTCATGAGTCCGCATTAACTTCTCTGAGCAAAGTTGAAAACAACATAAATGTATGAATGTAAGCAAAGATATTTAGGATGTAGTTCAACTTAATGACTATTTTGCAGATCAATAGCACTAGATTCTCCACTAATGTCTGTTATCTCTTTTGTCATGGGCTTCTGACCAGTTTTAGGGAATCAGTTATAAAATCCATTATTTAGAGCAGACTTTATATTCAGTTAGAAAGCAATTAATTTCCCAAATAATTATCCTGTCACTGTAATATCAATGGCTACATCTTGCCAGGTAGATCAGTATTGTAGTATTCATGGTCCATGTTGCAGCTGTCTTTGTATCATCCATTTCTTGTAAGTCATTCCTCACCCATATTCTATAAGTAACCGAAGTAGGTTCTAGTTCACCAAGTTCCATTTTGGAGTAATCAGTACTTTCATGTCATTGGCTCCACATCTGGAGTAAATGAACATTTGTTTCCATTTCCCCAGGAAAAGGGTCCTACAACACAATCCATATATTGTGCCTCCTTTCACTTTCCTATACATCTTATATTTCTTTCTTTCTAATGTAGTTTCTGTTTAACTCATAGAAAAAGTATCTTCAGCATTTTTATGTTGAATATTGTAGAAGAATTACAAATGGATTCAGGATGTAGGAATTTTGCTCTCTTAGCAAAATATTATATGAGTAAGAAAACTGAGGATAAGTGTTATATTCTATGTATATATTTTTATATTTGTGGATTATCTGTGTTTGATAATGAAGAAACCCCAAATTAAATGTAGCATCATATTTACATGCCTACCATCATTCTGAGAATTAGAATATTCTTTTACTTACTGAAGCTAAGTCTCAACATGATTTCTTGATTCTCTCATCAGAAAGGATGACCTGAAAAATAACCTTTAGCTGACAAATTCATGTAAGAAAATGAAAAACAGCAGTGATTCTACTCCCAACCCTTTATTCTCATCTCTTCTGATATATAAAATGTTTCCATCTTCAAAACGCTATTGTTTTATATCTGCATATGTTAAAGGAAGCTTTAAATAATTAAGTTACTTTCCTGATGTGACCATACATATAAATTTAAAATTTAAGAAAAGCAATCAAGTATCCACTTTGAATTAATGTGAACTTGCTGAAATGATTCATTAAGCCCTAAAAATAATTCAAATCAGAAGAATATATACTAATGAATATTTCCTATATAACTTGCAAATTAAGTGTAGAAACCTACAAAGTATTATCTATCAAAATAGGAATTCTGAAAAGCCGTACAAATTCATGATTGTATTATAAAAATTTATTAATGCATAAAATTGGCCTGATTATATAGATTTAAAATACATATATAATTGGGAAACTTACAAAGCAGTTTGATGGCCATTTTTTCATTTTTCTAACTGTAGTCTTAAATTACCCAAGATAGACATTTATTGTAGGAAAGTGTTACCAAAGGAAACAGAGGGAACATAAAGACTAGATTAGCTTTCTTGTAATAATAAAGTCCCATGGGGTTCTGTTACATTGTACATGGATTAGTGACATCATTGAAGTAAAGAATTAAGTTTAATATGTAGAACTATATCAAACTTAATACTTATCTTACTTTGTAATATTCTTTTTTAGTTTTTTATTATGAGTAAAGTCATAATTTTTATCTGTGTATATCCTTTAAGTTACTATTTATATTTTTGTCTTTGAATTTTGAAATTAAGAACCACTCAGTTTTCATATATCAAAATAAGTTTTCACTTTTAATTGTATTAAAATAAAAAATGTTCAAAACATTAGACCTAATAAACATTATCAGAAAGTTAGATGCTAAAGAGATTTTATTTTAAAATCATTTATGTAGACACTGAAAACCCTTTAAAGATAAATGAGGAATATACTTACTCTAGCTATCACAATTTCTGTTTAAATTGTAAATAAAGCAGGTCTCTTTCTCTAAAAGAATGTTAATTAAATGCTGAGTTTTAACAGGACACTGGCTAGGTATTAATATGCTTTCTTGTATAATGGATGTGATTGATCTTCAGGCATCTGTCCAAAGTTGAAATGAGTAGTAAGCAAGAGGCATTTTTTTTTAATTCAGGTCTGACTGACACTGGAGACTATATATCTTTCATAAGAGGAGATTTTTTTACAAGTCATACTTTCTGTGTTACTATATGCATTTTTGAGTTATCCATCATGTAGTTTTCAACAAAGAAGCATTTGCTGATTTATGATGAAATATGCCAATAATATAAATCAGTGCATCATTTTGAAAAGGCAAGTTGGCAATACTTAGCCCATATCTGTAGAAGCAACTACATAGAAATTTTTTTGGGAACTTCATATCCAAGTAAGTGGCTAGAATGTTGCCAGGAAAAATTAGAATTAGAATCAGGTGCTAAAGTGCTCTCTCTCTCTCTCTCTCTCTCTCTCTCTCTCTCTCTCTCTCTCTCTCTCTCTCTCTCTCCTCATTTTGCTTCTTTTTCTGTGGTCTCTATTTTCTGAATCTTGTTTTTTCCACAAGCTGAAACCATGGATACACACAGTATTTTTAAAGAAGTAAAAGCAGCTTTGTGACCACCCACTGTGGCTTCCCAAAATTCTTAGAACTCTGGGAAGCATCCAACTCTGTCTTTGGACAGGTGCCGTCATCCTGAACCAGTTATTATTTAGGAAGGGATGCTGACATCCTGGACCAAATATTATTTAGGGATATAGGGAACTATGGCAGACAGAGCTTGAACCATATTTTTATCATTAAACCAGTTTTGCTGCGTCAAAAGAAAGTTCATGTGAAAAGGGGAATCAAATAAGGTTACTTTCATTGAGAAACACTGCTCTGCAAAATAAAATATAATGTTAAGAAAGAGAAATTAGAACAAGGGTATTAAATATGGGAAGGGATGGTTAAGACCTAGTGGAGGAGACACTGGGGGAGGGCTGGCATGAAAGTTCTTTTGGAAAAGACATATGGAAACCTATTTAATTCCAAGGAAGCTTTCTAAAATATATTCCTACATAAAAAGAGTGTAAATAGATCTGCCATATAAGGAGAAGGACAGTAGCCCAGCTAGACATAAGAGTCTCCCAAGTGAAATTTCATATACCAGAAATGAGGTACATCTTACTGAGTTGTTGGCCAGTGAGGCACTATATTTCTCCCAATATTACAGGCTAATGTCAATACTATTCGTTATCTTCCACAACTTGACAATAAGACCCTCCTGGTGAAAATACCACATGCTTATGTTATTGAACATGAAGAAATCTAGCTAGTACTCAACTTGAAGCTTCACAACTATTGGTCAAACTTCATTGTGCTGAAATGTACTGCACATACTACCTGAGGAAGAAAGTCATCATCAGTCTTATACAGCTTTGAACTTGGCAAGTCACAATATCATTAGTGAAGATAAAAATCATAATTCAGGAAAGTACCATGCTCCAGTATAGTCTTCAACCAACAAAAATTATATTCCATAGTTTACAGCATTTTTCCTTCCTATTTTCCTTTCCTCCTCCCTCCTCCACTCCCTCCCTCTCTCCCTTCCTTCCTGCCTCCCTTTCTTCCTTTCTTTTTTCTTTTGTTTATGTTTTTCAAGACAAGTTTCTCTGTGTAGTCTTAGCTCTATCCTGGAACTCACCATGTACATGAGGCTGGCATGGAACTCACAGAGATCCATCTGCTTCTGCCTTCCAAGTGCTGGAATTAAATGCTTGTACAATCTAGCTGTTTGTTTCATTTTTAAGATACAGAAAGAACATCAAGTTGGGTGAGTAAGGTGGCAACCTGGGAGAAGTTGTTAGGTGAATAATATAGTGAAAATATATAAAATTCTTAAGAATAAATTGAAAACAGTATTAAAACACACCACTTTCCTAGTGAAGGGGGTCAGTGTACAGATTGGAAAAAAATGTGATAAAATGTGTTGAATATTCTAATATTTCTCATTTGGTTGTTTTGGATTTTAACTGCTAAGATAAAAAACTTTAAGTTGTTAAATACAGTGAATTTTTATATCTAAAAGACTATAGAGTAAAGGAAGGAATCTAAAGAAATGAGAAAATGTATATGTAGATGTCCATTTTTATATATGAGAAAACATTTATGGATTTTTGACATTTCTGTTGCCCTTTATCCTCTGAATAACCTGATTCTTCTTACATGTGTTGATTTTCCCACGGCAATATTGCCCTGCATTCTCCAGTACCAGCTTGATTGTCTTAAAGTCATTCCCTATTAATTAGCACTGACTGATGCAGTTCCTCAGAAGTGAGCCAAAAGCTGAATGGCGTTCTAGTAGCCATTCAATGGTAGAAGCAGGATTACTTAGAAGACACCAGGGTAAAATTTAAGGCGAGAGTTGGAGAAAATAAAGGCTCTCTTCCTTGTCACTGTCACCCAACTTCATTTGCAGATAATTCAGGAAATGTGGAACAGCTAAAATTATAAAGGAATCCAGTTCTGGGAGGAAGCCAGTGTGCTAAAGACTACAGCTTAGGAATTATTGAGGAATGAAGTATTGTCAACCTCTGGATATCCAGCTACTTAAATACCTGTGTTTCCTAAGGCATGTGTGATGTTTTCTCCTACTACTTCTACTACCAAGCATTTTGAGATAGTTATTTTTTTAAAATTCTTCTGTAATATATTACATCCCAACTGCAATTTTCCCTCCCTCTACTCCTCTCAGTCTACCATTCCACCTCAGCGTGCCCTATCATCCAAATCCTCTCCTCCTCCATTTTCCTTCAGCAAAGGTCAGGCCTCCCAGGTATTTCAACCAAATGTGCAATAAGATTTAGGCACATACTCCATGTTAAAATTGGACACAGACTATCAACATAAAAGAACAATGCCAAATATTCCAGAAATACTTTGTAGACACTGGACAGTGTAACCATGAGCTTCAGGAAGTATGTTACTTTTAAGTTTCCATATAAAAGATATGTTTTGTTGTCTGGTATATTAGTCATCCATCCTCAGCTGGCAGTGATATTGAGTCCCAGATTTTGTTGTTAATGCAGCTATGTTTCAGGAATCTGCCATTGCGCAAAGATGTGCTACTCTCTCTATGAAATAAACTACCTGGATTGCTAATGCTCTAAAACATAATTTTTTTCTTGTGAATATTTCTCTGAAGCTTGATTAGAACAAGGTCTATAATTGAATGCTTATTGGATAGCATGGCATTCTATCATTGTTCCTATCAGTTTTACTGTGTTTGCTAAAGTAATTATTGAGAAGACATTTGTCCCAAGTGGCTAAGCATTTCAAAGTCTTGGGTCACTGTGTTGAGTCTAGTTCTTACAATTTCTTTGTTTGTCTTATGCTTCTTCTTGTCCCTCTTCATCAGGCTATCAGCTGTCGTTTCTACCTGCTCTTTGATGGCTACAGACACAGTCATGTTCCCTTCTAACATTCTGCTTCTAAATTGTCCTAGATTACAAAGTCTAATATGGGTGCTATATCTAAAAATGAGGGTGAGTACTCTTACTGTGAGATATGTGTCCACATTGGAAGTTCTGGAATAAGGACACAGAAGAGTGAACTAACTCTACTTCTTTTGAACAACTCAAATACCCAAGACAGTGAAAGCTCTCCTTTGTTAACTGCCCAATACAAATGCCACTTGTGCATAAGTTTTTTTTTCTGCTAAATGTTCTACAAATAAGGGATTATTAATTGCCCTTAGCAATACATATATTCATAAATATATATGCATGAATTTAAGTTGAATATTGCTTTGAAATATTCATGTTCCAAGTAATATGCAAATTTTACATTGTAAAATGAACCAGAAAGATCATTAACTAAGGTTGTGTATTACATGGCTTTCCTTAGCTGTCCCAGCTGAGGACAGAACTAATCCACTGCTATCCCAACTCTCCACAGATCTCTTCAGTTCTTTTAATTGAAAACATCTGTAAAATCTACTTTTTTTCACTGAAATTACACATTGTTCAGCTGATGAATGTTTTGAAAGGACAGTTGAAAACTCTTATTTAAATTTGTAGTACCTAAACTTTGCATTTTGGGACTGAGATTATTTTAAGTGTCAAAGGATAGTGCATAAACATCAATTTGAAACTCCAAAAAAGGACCATCTGGAAATTATGCTTGCAATGTTTATTTGATGCTTTCAATACAATTATTTTTATTGTCATCTTTAATGTGTCTGCTTGCTTAATAGCAGCCTTTAGTAACTGTTCTTTGCTGGCTAAGGCATATAATGTGCTGCCTGGTGTTGCTAAGTGTCATTAGAAGCAAAATCTTCAGGATTTAATTTGTTAAATCAAGCTTTGCACTCTTTTGTCTGAAATGGAGATTATTGGTAAACTGGGTCAGAGAGCAGACCTTTTACTTAGAGAAAATTTTTCAGAAACATTTCAATATTTTGCTTTTTTTTCCTTTTCCAAGAAGGATAAAACTGATGTTTTTGAGTACTCTGGTATTTTTTGTCTCTAAACCCAAGTTTTGAGGAAGAATTCTAGAGTTCTCAACTATAGAATGAAGGAATTTGCTACATGGGAAAACTGCCTCAGACTCAGCCAGTCCTTATGGATTATCTGAAAAATGTCTCTGTGTCTTGCCTTGCTGCCTTCAACTACAATGAATCTAACCCTTGGATGTTGCTAAATTTACAGCTCTGTAAGACAAACTCTTCAGGCATTTTCTCCATACAATTGGGTTTCGTAGCTGCTCCAAAAACTCAAGCTACTGTAGTTTGCTTCATTATTAAAGACATACAATGCCTGTTGTACAAATTTTCCCTTGGGCATCAGAGCTGATAAAAGAATTTCAAGAATCTGTCTCAAAAGCAAGTCCCAAGGTATCTCTGTTATTTTTTTTAAGTTGGATAAAAGCTCACAAAATAATTTCCATTTTTATTTAGCTTTGTACTTACTATACAGCTGTAGGGAAGCACAACTTTTCCCAGATAAAATTGTGATGCACAAAATGAGCATGCCTTGTTTGTACTTTAGGTTCATATTTAGTGATGCTAATGTATCTTTCCTAAAAATAAGACTCTCATGTCAGTCCCAATCAGAAGCTTGATAGCAGGTGTGTAATTTCAAAGAAAGCAAGTGTACTTTGTCTCTTAATGTTTTCTACTGTTTCCTTGAACACTTTTTAGTCTCACTTAAATGTTTTGTATGGTCAGTTGTGAAGTACTATTATGGTAACATCCTCTATCTGTAATAAAGCCTAATGTCATTTCTGGCTCTGAGATCTAAATGCCCTTGTACCGAATCTAACAAAATGCAAGCACCTGAGAAACATTGTGCAGTCTGAGGTGAAGCTCTATGTATTTCCTATGTATTTCTATGTCAGTAGGAAAATGCAATCTTAATCTAGATATAATTTCATCTCCTGGATACACCGGCTTCCCACAGCCACGTTAAATGGCTCAGAGGTCTATTTTGTTAATGGAAAAGACAGGAGCTGCAGTAAAGATTGGGAATTCACAAAGGTAGAACATCTGTTAGAAATCAGCCCAGAAGCAAGAGCTGGCAGAGTTCCCAAGGAGGTTTTCCAGCTGCTGCAGAGTTAGACATTGACAGATTTGGAACTAAGCATTGCCAGGATGAGGCACATTCTAGCATTCAGTATGAGCATTCAGTTTAAATTGAGGGAACTATAGCTACCCTATAAAAGGGCTGTACTTGGACAGATAACTTTCAGTCGTTATAGCCTTATGGGGAAATTATAATACAGTATTTTATTATTTGACATGTATCTTCTACAAATCTGTAGAAATCCTTTCATGTTCTAGCATTGAGCCTCATCATTTGAAGAGCATGGGTGCTACTACAAATTGAATAAATGTTTGTGAAGGTTAGCAGCTCCAAGTGATTTTCAACTTTTTCTGCCTAAAATGTCTATGAAAATATTAACCTTAGTCTGTGCCTCTAAATTATCTTCTCAGATATTGAAAATAGTTTCAGACATTTTCTTTGTTTAAAAAATTAATTTAAAAAGTAACATTATGGAAATTTAAAATGAAAGTAAGTTTTAATGAGACAGCTTTTATCAGACTTTTAATTTTGTAGTTTAAAAAACTGTAACCTGCAGAAGTGGTATATTTTGTTAAGTCACACAAAACTAACTGGTTTTTGAAGCCAGAGTAAATTTTAGGTTTTTTTTTATCCCTAGCTATCATTCAACTTTTTAAATAGAAAGTAACAATGCAGGTTTTTTTGAAAATAATAAACAATGGTGATTAAGCAGCTATGTGATGGACAGTACTTAATAAATTATTTCAACAATCTTTTTTCACAATCTTATAGAATAACTCACATTGAATATGTAAAATATTCATGTAAAATTATTCATTAAAAATTCATATGTAAAATTATTCATATTGCTATGGGTCAATATTGATTTATATCTACCAGTAAGACATCCATATTATGCCCTTAGGGTAAGAGGTAATATTAAATTTAGATATATTCTGTTTAGGAACAGTGATTTCATTTTATTCAACCTTCCAAACACAAATACTCAGAATTTAAACAAGAAAGCTATGATTCAGTGTCCTTAAAATAGACAACATTTTAACATAAAAAAGCAAAAATGATAAAAATAAATGTCAGTGGCTCAATATGTCGCTAAGAATTTTAATACATGAACACTCAAAATTATTTAGAGTCCTTATTACACTAAAAATATGTCACAAATTGAAAACTTTAAGGCAAAATTTGGAAACAGAACACTGGCAAATTTATTGTTCACCATTCTGAACAAATACTAGTCACTATGTGTACACCACTGTTCAATAGTCCAAATGTAATGGGGTTAAAAATGAAGAAATGTGATGATAATCTCCTCCCTGCATAACCCCTCTATGACAAATCATCTTCACTCACCCTTTTCAAGTCAGAGAAGAAAAAATGTTGTGATCACTTTCAGGAATTATATCCAGACCAGTCCAATTTAAACCCTTTCAGTACTCTGGACAGTGAGATCAGAAGTTAATGAAGTCACAAGGCAGTGAGGTCAAGGCTAGCCTGTGCTAG
Source organism: Sigmodon hispidus (assembly GCA_004025045.1). Taxonomy (NCBI): domain Eukaryota; kingdom Metazoa; phylum Chordata; class Mammalia; order Rodentia; family Cricetidae; genus Sigmodon; species Sigmodon hispidus. The sequence continues at coordinate 105,763 of PVIH01002505.1, read as the reverse complement.
CCTGTGAGTTTATGGTCACCTCAAGTAATTTAGACAGAACCTGCCTCAATTAAACTAAAGGGACGGGGTGATAGATGTCTAGTAGTAGAGAGCACAAATGTCTCAAGACCTTTTACAAAGAAAATATATAGTACTATTGATGTCTGTTTTCCTTGATGTTAATGTGCTTTCTTCCAAATTATCATAGTTCACAAAAAATTCACTTTTTAACATTCTTTTCTTAAAATTAGTTATTTATTTTTAAGTATTAAACACAATTGGCAAATTCTTAACAAAATTAAACAAAAAAAGGCCTACTTCAATAAAACTAAAAATTGAAAGGCAAACATTATAACAAATGTGAGTGAAATTCCAGAAAATCATAAAGACATAAGTTGAAGATTCTAAGAAAACTGATGAGTTTTTAGATAGCAAAATTAAACCTAAATTCAATGAATGATTTTAACAAAGGCATACTTTGTAACTTGCTTGAAATACTAATAAAATACTCTGTACTAAAAATAAAAAAACAGTAATAACAGAAACAAATGCAAGAAAATATGGACTTACTACAGAATTCTACTATAACTTAAAAAACTAAGACAAATACATATCATACAATTACATAAAACTTAAAATAACAAACAAATCCTTTAAAAGTTACAAAGTCAGTGAAACCCTTAGATTAATCATAGTATTTCTTCTTAAATTTTTTATATAGATATTTATTATTTGGTGTTTTTACATCATGCACCGCATCAAACTCAGATATCACACCTCTTAGAATCATGCCCACTCTTATGATCTTCTCATTTCCAAACCTCCTATTCATGCTGCTCATTTACTTAGTGGTACATAATTAAACTCCCTGTGGCCAGACCTTTAAAGAAATAAATCTTTCCTCACCCACACCTCTGCCAGAGGCCATCAATGCAGAAGTGATGCATTGTGTCATTTAGTTATGTTCTAGCCTTGAGTTCTTGTGTTCAATCACATATCTCTTTTTTTATTTATTATTTTTTAAAGTCCACTAATGAGTGAGTACATCTCCTCCTTCTCTTTCTGGGATTGATATCTCTCTCAGGAGGATATTCTCCATATCCATTCATTAGCCTGCAAATTTAGGATATCATTTTTTCTTACTGCTGAGTAAGATGTCCCACAGCTTGCTAATGCATTTCTCAGTTGAGGGGCATCTAGGTTGTTTCCAGGTTCTTGATATAAGAATAATGCTGCGATGAACATAGTTGAGCTAATGCTTTTGGGGTCTGAATGTGTGTCTTTAGGGTATATGTTTAAGAGTGGTATTGATGGATCCTTGGAGAGATTGATTCCCAGTTTTCTGAGAAACCACCATACTGCCTTCCAAAGTGGCTAAACAAACTTACACTCCCACCAACAATGTAGGAGTGTTCCCCTTGTTCCCCATCCACTCCAGCATAGGCTGTCATCTGTGTATTTAGTCGTAGCCAATCTGACAGATGTAAGGTGGTATCTCAAAGTTGTTTTGAGTTGCATTTCCTTGATGGTTAAATATGTTGAGCACTTTTTCATGTAGCTTTCAGCCATTTGTAATTCTGCTGAGAACTTTTTAGTTCTGAACTCCATTTTTCAATTGGGTTGTTAAGGGTTTTGGGCTATAGTTTCTTGAGTTCTCTATATATTTAAGAGGTCAATCCTCTGTCACTTGTAGGGTTGGTAGGCTGCATTTTGTATTATTGACTGTGTCCTTGGCCTTACAGAAGCTTCTCAGTTTCAGGAGGTCCTACTTATTGATTGTTGTTCTTAGTGTCTGTGCTACTGGTGTTATATTTAGGAAGTGGTCACCAGTCCCAATGTGTTGGAGGTTATTTTCCATTTTCTTTTCTATCAAGTTCAGTGTAACTGGGATTTTGTTGAGGTCTTTGATCCACTTGGATTTAAGTTTAGTGCAAGGTGATAGGTTTGAATCTATTTCTATTTTTCTACAAACTACCATCCAGTTATGCCAACACTATTTGTGGAAGATACTATCATTCTTCCATTGAGTATTTTTAGCCTGTTTGTCAAAAATCAAGTGTTCATGGGTGTGTGGGTTAATGTCTCCCAACACAATTTTTTACAGACCTTGAAAGAACAATACTCAATTTTATTTAGAATAACAGGAAAGCCAGGATTTCCAAAAAAATTTTGTTTACCAAAGACCCTCAGGAGGCATCACCATCCCCAACTTCAAATTATACTATTGAGCCACAGTAATAAAAACAGCTTGGAGCTTGCATAAAAACAGACTTGTGGATCAATGGAATCAAATTGAAGACCCAACCATTAACCCATACACCTATGAAATTTTCACTTTTATTTATGGTTGTGAGCCAAGCCTTTAACGGCTGAGCCATCCCTCCAGCCCAAAATTTTCACTTTTTAACTCATATGAAACTTAAGACTACCTGATTTTTTTTGCATCATGTGTTACTGGTGTACACTTCCATAAAGATCAAAGGTATACAGTTCAGTATGTTTAAATATATATATTCTTATATATCCATTCTCTGTGAAGGTCCAGAACCTATCTACCTACCACAAAGTTTACATGAGCTTTTCACAAGGCAGCCCTGTCCCAAATAGGAGACCAAGGTTTTGATTTTATTACCATAATAATAAAATCAGTGGTTTTATCAATGATTTTATAGTCTTAGACTTATTTCAATTTATCTGAGAAATTAATAATATCTGTATTGTGTATCCTGGGGAGGCAGATATCAAAACGCTTACTTAGTGCATACCAAAGTCTCTGTTGCCAGTCATGTTAGAACCTCTTTATCACAGAATTGACATTCTCAGTTTCCACCCCCTCTCAGGGTAAAAGGTGTAGAGCGGGTGAGTATAATTGTGGCAGGAGGGAAATTTTAATTTGGATGCAGTGTGAGGTCCCTAGGCAATGACATGAAAGGAATTAGTACACTTCCAACAGGGAGAGTCATTCATCTACTGAAAACATTGTCCACAGGTTGAGGCCCCACCCATTTTTCTGTCCTGCTCACATCATCCCGACCTCTCAACTAGTGAGATTAAAAATATGTTTCTTCTCCAAATTCAATGTTTTTGTAAAATCTGTATTAACTAAAACTTGCTAGCTCCTTTGAAATTGTTGTAATAGTTGATATTCTGACTGTTTTTCTCATAGGACATGCCCTTGTCTCAAGGTTAAGACATTCTTATTTTAAGAGAGGCCCTATTTTGAAGTTGGGACCATGAATTTGACACTATCCTGTCAGGTCAACAAAAAGGAACAGTGCTTGGACTGCCTTATAGGACCCTTCTTCAAAGTCCACCAAGTTTATCTTCTTCCTAAAAATAATGGTAGAAATTAGGGTTACAGTAATTAATAATGAGGAATATGATTTTAAATGTGTTTTTTGCTAGCTAAATTATTTTCTGAAGTATCTTTTATTTTTTCCAGGTTTTAATTTTGTTATTATTATTATTTTTTTAAATTCTGCATTGTAAGACCTTAGATCTTCTTGAATGGAAGTCATTACCAGACATAGAGGCACTTAACTTTGTGGCTAATAACTTCTCAATTGAGCTTTGTTTGAAATTGTTTGAAAGTGTCTGTGTTTATCTTCCTGCTTTTGATCAGGTCACAAGCATGTCCTTGAATCATTCATTGTAATTGTGTTTGAATGGATGTTGTCTATTCCTCATTCCTTAGAGAAAGACAGGTTGGTTCAAATTTACTAGAACTGTTTTGAAAAGAAATTAAACTTAAAATGATAAGAAATAAAGAAAAAAAGAAAAACATGTAGATGAAAGCAAATCATTAGTGTAGTTTGGGGATATAGATAAATATCCCGGGCTGGTGATTTTTCTAGAAATTTTGTTCTAGTTTTTCTTCTTTGTCTTCTTGCTGCATAATCTGGAAACTAATTCCTGTAAAATGAATTTATGAGGTTTATTTGAAAACACTGAAGCCATATCATGTTTATCTTGTCAAAACCTCTGGCAAGTATGGTAGGATATGAGACACTGTATATTTTGACTTCTCAATAATGTTTCTAGGAAACAAATGATCATGAAATGAATGCATTCTTGTGCTACAACCAGTTTCACACTTGGTTTTGCTAGCTTGTAATGTGGTTTCTCTGACAGAATTCTTAGATCAAATAATTGGCATTCTGATCTCTGTAAGTATGCTTCATTTTTATAGTGATTAAAAAAATCCATTTAGCTGATTTGTAAGCCTTGTAAGAATTTGCTGTTAGAATCTCATCAGCCCTATTTGGAGAAGAGCCATTTTATATGGTAAAGGGTAAGGAGAGTTTAAATCTTGTTGAAGTTCACTTTTATTATCTGATACAAATCACCTAATGTCTACATAAAATTAACTCCAACATTGCCCCAAGGTTAAGCGAGCTTGTTTTTCCAACATCTCTTGAACTTTGAGTATAGAGTGTTAACATTTCTGTGGACCACTTTGACCATCACAGCATGTCATTGTTCTTCCAATCTCAAGGTTATGTTCTATTACCAAACTGGAAGATACAGCATTGTATCCTTTGATATCCATCTTGGCTTAGTTTTAATTTTTTTTCCATTCTAATTGGAGAGCTAGGGTTTGCAAGTCACAGAACAAATTGGAAACCAATTTCCAGAAGGTACATTAATTAATCCATTGTATTTGTCCACCATTTAACTTGGGAATCTGAATGTTCCATTACCCTTTCCTTACACATAGTTACTTTACCTATCCCCTTCCCACTCTGGAACATACTGTGACTAAACCCATTTCCCTCATGGACATTAGCACAGATATATTTTGTTTTTATTTTATCTCTTCCATATATTCTCTTTGTTTGGGCTCTGCAGAAATTTTGGTTTTTTTTTCTCAGTAGCAAATCACAGTGCAAAAGAAATTTTTGCTTTGCCTCTGGTCATTGAAAATTTTCTCACTCTCCTGAATCTTCTTTCTTATTTTCTTAAATATATTTTAAACTATTATAAATTATTAGAGTGCAAATTTTCAATATTATCAAGCTTAGACTCAAGGGAGCTTTCTTCTTTTTCTTTCTCTTTCTACTTTCTTTTTCTGCCTCTTTTTTTCCTCTCATCATTTCTCTTTCCTGTGCTTTCCCCAATGGCTTCTGAAAGGACAGTCATGTATTCTGGCATTTATATGCAGAGAATGATGAACATTCCACATTAATAATACTCTTTAACTGCAAAGCTAATTTTAAATCAGAAAAGAGTAAAATGGATGGAACTCTAGCAGCAAAACAGGGCCATCTCTCAAGGTAAGAAGCAGTTCACTGTGGTAGGTTAAGATTATAAACCTTAACTGGCCAACAGAAAAAAAAAGGAGAAAAATTACCATTTTCCCAACCGATATCAACTGTAAGGCCATAAAGGAACTCTTCAACCTCATTGTATTTCACTCTTCTAAATGCAAAACAGTTCTAGGTCAAAGTTCCCAAAATATTCTATATCTATAAACCGTAGTTGTAAAGTGTTTGGTCAAGATGTTGCTTAGAATAAAAATTTTATTTTTTATTTTTAAGGGTGTTTATTCTGTACATATATGCAGTGAGTGATACAGTCCTACTTTGAAAGCATCTCATAGTCTGACACATCACTAATTATGGAAAGAAATATATAAAGAAATCTCCCTGTAAACTGGAGAAAGGCTAGAAATGGCCATCCATGCAGTTTTCATATCAAAATGAGGTGTCAGATGAGTTCGGGCTAAATCAGGTTTTGCTAGAAGGAGTTACAAAGAAACAATAAAAAGAGGTTTCAGAGCTAGAAGCACACTGGGTATAGTGTTTAGCCATGTATTCAGTGCACAGTAGGTCTCCTTCTTATCTCTATGATTATTGGCCTTACTAGTAGTTAGAAAAAACATGATTGAATAGTTCCATATGCTGTTTATCTTGACATATATTATTTTTTTTTTAGAAAACTCTTGGTGAAAGTCAGGCTTCTTTCTCTCCAGGATCTAAGAAACAATAATTTTTTAAGACCTAGAGCTGAATCCTCTGAATTGGGGGAATAGATGTAATCCAGGAGACTGTTTTTAACATAATGTCTTATTTTTCCCCTGAGGATAACTGTGATATTCGGATATGAGCTATACTCCATCCCCTTTTTCTAGTTCTTTGGCATAGAAGCCTCAAGCTTAATAGGAAATGGCTAAGAATATTGGCATGATCCCTCACTCCACTGCAAGGCCTTCTCAGGAAAATGTAGCTTATAATTCCTCAGTACCTCCACTACTTCTGGTCTCTGCCTGGCCTACCTACAATTTTTGTTCTTGATCTAATTTTGGCAGTATGGACTTCCAATTAGAGCATCTGGCATCTCTTACTGGAGCCATGAAGAGGAGAGTATCCTAAATCCTGTACTGGATTTTCAATAGTAGGAAGAATACACAGTTGCTCCTGACACTAAGGTACTCCAGCACATGCCACCCTCTGATTTATTTTGCCCACTTTAACATTAACAGTCATTATTTTTCTTGGGACAAGAACAAATGAAGACGATATGACACTTTATCTAATCTTTAGGTTCACAATGAAACTGCAAACTAGTTTTATATATTTTAAACATCACACACACACACACACACACACACACACACACACACATACACACACACACACACACACACACACACACACATAAAGACCTTGCCTAAATTTAGAAAAGATCAAAATCTTTTCAGGCCAAATAATATCAGTGTTGACTTCTCAGTGTTTTGTTATAAATTTAAAATATGTAAATTATATATAAATTCATATATGTAGAAACATTCTAATTTGGAGATTAGAAATAATTATAAATATGTTTATAATGATACACAGCTACTATTATTTCCTGCTATGGTCTACCTAAATTGTCATCCCATAGCTTTTCTTTAGGACACTTCTCATCTAGGCCCTCACTGAAAGGTGAAGCTCACTCAGGAGCCCACTTGATTTCCAGCCTGAAGTTGCTCTCTCCTGAACACTTGCAATGGTGCCCTTTGGATCACTGTCCATTGAACTTCAATTCTGGGACCATTACTCTGCAAAATACATCAGGCTGGGAAACAACCTCTTAAAGGAAAGCAGTTTTTCAGGCCACATTATGGTGCTTTGAAAGGGAATAAAACCCTTAATGAGAAAACGAGTCTCCTGAAGCTTCAGGCTCCAAGGTCAGATGTGCGCACTTGCCCTCTCAGTTGGCAGAAAATCTGTTAAGGGACATTTCTGGGAGCCCATCTCTAAAAGGCCCACGATGAAATAGGATGGCAGGTGATTCTCCAGAGCTTCAGCTGGGCAACTTTATAATTCTCTGACAGATTTGCTCCAAAGCTCCTTCTGCATAGCAATACCGCCTCTCCCTCAGCTACATGCTGAGCATGGGAGGAGGAAGTAGGTTGCTAAGGAACCTGTTGTAATAACACCTTATGGAGTTAACACTTGTCAACTAATAACAGTTCAGTGTGAATAAACTTATGAGAGTCTCCCCAAGTGGATAAATACATTGTCAGTGTTGGGAGGCCTCGGACTCTATTTTTATTTATTTTTATTTTTATTCACATCTAGCCTGGTGCTAAATAAATGTTTGGGGAGTGTCAGCTGAGGTCAGCCTACTCTAACAGATTGTGCTCAGCTGAATCTCCAGGTTGGAAGTGAGGAGGAGGAAGAACATATCCTCAGCTGTTACTTGCTTGTCTGTGCTGCAGGCAGTACAGATGGGAGGTGGCTGCTTTTACAGAAGACCTGAAGGAGGACAAATCTTACCTGGATAATCATGAGTGATGCTACATGAGCAGAGAGATGATGCTTCAGAGTCAGAATCACTCACTAAATATTAGGGTGGACATTGTGGATATTGTTTAATAAAAAGATAATGGAAAAGTCCTAAGAATCACTGTGCACAAGCATGTTGGTTTCCCTGTGTTGGTCTCCACTAGCTGGTGGTACAATTTAGGCCTAGCTATTTCTCCCCTAAGACTGTGTTTAAATGGAGCCCTAACAATGGCTTATAAAATCATTAACAATTCCCATGCTTCTTGGTGAACCACAATACTTAAACATTCTGAGAACTAGATATGAAACTAAAATGTAATTGCATTTAATTTATGGAACACAGCATAAGAATATTCAGCAAACAAGGGCAAGGAAGAAGAAAAGCCAAAGTAATCTGGCTTTCAGAATCTCTTTTCTCTTTCCCTTTTACCAGTAGCTGCGGCTCACTGTGATATTGGAAGATGATGAATTCACTGCTCTGCTTCTTTGTTATTCTTACCTTTGCCCATAAATGTAATTAAGAAACAAATCATATTACCTTGATGACAGAGACAAAGTATGTTAGAAATGACACTATGACTGTAAAATTACAGAAGACACAGACTCTATTCTGCTCCTAATTTATCACAACAGTGATAAAAGGTCTAACTGTTCCTCAACAGTGAAGCTGAATGAGAGTTATCAGCATTGTATTACTTAAGACCAGAACCATTTTCTTCTCAACCATACAAAATTAATTATGTAATTTTTGGTGTGTTTTTTCCATATTTGATAGTATTATTCTATAACAGAAATAATATGTCCTGTCCTGTTTCAAAGAACTATTCTCTTGAGCTCTTATTGGTTTATCAGTTCACAGGATAAACTTACAAGCCACTAAAATAGCACTTTTATTTCTCTCTCCCTCTGTCTCTCTCCCTCCATCTCTTTTCTCTCTCTCCCTCCCTCCCTCCCTCCCCCACCATGTGTGCATAAATAATGCCAATATGTACATGTATGCTTGTGTGTGTATAGCTATGGCTGTTTGTGTGAGGTGTACCTGTGTGTACACCAGGTCAGCTGTCTTTTTCCTTTTTCACCTGATTTTCAAACCAAGGCTTCTTACTGAATCAAGAGCTGACCAGTTCATCTTGGAAGTTATAGAATCATACCAACATGCCCAGCATTTACATCAGGGCCAGGGATCAGAACACACTTCCTTGTGTTTGGGCAGCAAGCTCTTTTCTCACTGAGCTGTCTCTCCAGCCATAACACTGTAAAGTGGTATTCTTGATTAAGACAATGAGCCACAAGGAATCAAAGGTTTACACAGTTTAAATTTATGGAGCATTTCTCAGGAGGAAAAAATCACCACCCACTTAATTTCACATGTCTCCTCCCCCTAGCAGCTGAGACATAATAAAATCATTGGTGTGTGTTTGCACACTGCGATGTGAGATGTGCCTTTTTTGTTCCTATGTAGGCTAGACAAACTCAGCGAACACTTGCTATAAAAGGCTTCACATATTCACAAAACTGCTTGAATGTTGTTTTGTTTTTTTTCTACCAGACCCCTTGCTGCTAGGGCACTTCAAGTGTCTCCCATGTCCAGAGTTTTACAATCCAATTAGATTCTAGCAATAACACTCTGCTCAGCTCAGGGAATGCCATGACCCTACATTTCCCTTTTAGTCTGCAGTCTGGTTTCCTCTAACACACAGTACCTTATATTTGTGAGACAGGGTCTCCCACTAAACACATAACTTGTGCTTTCAGCTAATTGGGTCAGCAAGCTTTTGAGGTTTGCCTGCCTCCTGACTTAGTGGTAGAGCTGCTATGAGGCACTACTCCTGGATTTTTATGTGGTTGTTAGGGATTCAAAGTTAGTTCCTCATGCTGGAGCAGTGTGCATTTGCCTACTGAGCTAGATTTCAGCCCCAAATTGGTATAGTTTTAAAAGTTCAGACTCAGATTACATACTGTTGTCCCAATCATTTTTACTTCTTACCCTTGCCTTCCTTCTGGCTCTCTAAGGACCTTTGTGGCAGAGATGGAAGTCATCAGGAGCAGAAGAAAAATGTGGAGGGGGCATCAGAGCTGATGATGTTGAATTTTACTTTTGCCCTTGGGACAAAAAAAAAAAAAAAAAAAAAAGCCAACATTAAACAATTCTCCTACCCTTTGTGATTAGAAAGTAGTGTCTTTTTTTAAAAAATACCTTCTTCTATTTGACTTCCTTTTGTTTACCCATGAGGCATTGCCACTCCAAATTCCTAGCCTTTACCTCATAGGTGCTAAGCTATATACTTTTTCTTATTGATTAGTCAGAGAAAATTGCCCATTAGAACCAATTTATCTTTCCTCCAACTCTCTAACCTTAACCTGCCTATAATCTGAGCCAATAGAAAACATGTCAAATATATAAACAGATGTTTTCTGTTCCTACTGCCAGGTCCCAAATAATCACTCAGAGGCTTATATTAATTACAAATGCTCAGCCAATAGCTCAGGCTTGTCACTAGCTAACACATTTAAGTTAACCCATTTCTATTAATGTATGCATTGCCACATGGCTAGTAGATTTACCTGTACTCTAGCATTTCTTGCTTCCTGGGCAGCTGGCTGGTGTCTCCCTTCTATCTCATTATTCTCAATTTTTCTTTCCCACCTACCTTTCTTACTAGCAGCCAGACTGTCGCCTTTCAATTAGCCAGTGAGAGTAAAACATATTAAAAATGTTGATAATTATTGTTCCACAGCAGGTTGGCCTCTGTGCAAGACTTTTTGTGATCCCTGTCTGGCACACACCGATATGCTTACATCCAATCACTTTCTTCCTTAAAGATAATATTATGTATGTTTATATTTCTCTACTGAAAATTAGGTAGAATAGTTGAACAGTTACAAAGTATTTGTGTTTACATTTCTATCTACTTTTGATCTTCCTTCAAATATCCTTAAAGATGAGTCTGTTAAAACCCATTGGTAGGTATATGTGGTTTACTCCAAAGGAAAACACAGGCAATCCCTGTTTTAATTGTTTGATCCGATTCTCTAAAAACAAAGAATGTATTTGTCACAAAAATGCCAAACTGCCATATTTGCCTGAATAAACTCTGAAGATTGCAGATAGAATAATAGCATAGTTGTATTCCTTTAGGAGGAAAGATTCACTCATGTCTTAAGTTAAAAATAATATTTGTTTTTCTTAGCACTCATTACTAGCCAGGGTCTGCATAGACTTTCCAATTTATGTCTTTTCAAATTAAATTTGAGGGACCACTATTCTTTCCTATCAGAGTAAAACACATTCCAAATCCTAACAAATCCATTTCTTTAATATGCCACTTGAAGGATAATAGTGCAAACAAAAACACATAATGGGTTCCTCCTGAGAGAAAGGAAAATGTGTTCCCTCCTGATGAAAGACCCTTTGATAATTCACTCTTGGCTTTGCCACTTGATTTATATCTTCTTCCCACATTAATTTGTTTTTAATTTTTTTCCTGCCTTCTAAGGCTTTTCTCATTTCAGTGACACAAACGTGACAGATGAGGTTGATGAACTACAAAAGTAAAGGTTTAAACTCAGTTGAAATTAGTCTCTAGTCCCACGGAGTCTGTGCAAGAAACACAGAAGTCTGGGTCTCCAAAAGGCTTCATCAGAACATTTTCAAAATAAGTGATGAAATGACTGCAGCAAAGCATTAAAGCACAGTAGACATTTTTAGCAAATCCTGAGTGGTTCCCTGGAGTGGTTTATTTTTTGTCTTCAAAAAACATAATTATGTACTCTAAAGGTAATAGTGAGACCATAGAAACACTATAAAACTTTTTCATTTTATTTATTTAAATTTCAAAGCTTGTTACTTCTTTAAAGTGTTTTATTTTAATTTAGAAAAACATAAGTAATTTAGTTAACTATTTTGGGTTAATGAGGAAAACAGAGTAGTTGCCAGTGCTTAAGGTGAAACACAATTGATGTGAGATGTGAAACACAATTGATGTGAGGCTAAAACATTTCCTTTATTATCCAAAGATAATTCACAGCATACAGAAAGGCATCCCACATCACACAATGGTTGTGAAAAATACTCCCTGCCTTGACACTTGCAGTTCATAAACAGTTGTATAAAAATGAAACTGTGTCGGTCCAGATGCTTTCTACCAGCCATTAGAAATGGCTCATTGGTTCAATTTTCTATATGTATTTAGGCATCTTAGTGTATATACATTTTCTAAATCATTCCTTATTTCCAATGAGATAAATTGGAATGAAAATGTAGTTGAGGCTGGAATCTTGGCATCTTAGCTCTGCCTTCTACATAAGGGGAACTACATCCATTTTTTTTTCACATGAAATAGAGTTTGGATACAAAGAAATAAGATCCCATATTTTAAATCATCTGATGATGGAGAAGTGTTTGTTCATTAATTCATTCACAGTTGAGGACAATGTATTCTATTTGTTTACATTGTATTTGTATGTTCATCTTTGTTCATGTGTAGAGTGTACATACATGTGTGTGGATGTGCATGTGGAGGCCAAATGACAGTCTCGAGACTAATTCCTATGTTACTGTCACCTTTCCTCTTAAGACAAATGTTCTGGTTGACCTAGAAGTCATCAAGTAGGTTAGGTTGCTGACTGGTGAGTCCTAGGGACCCACCTAACTTGTTCTCCCTGGAGCAGGCATTAAAAATGAGTGCGCCGGGCTGGAGAGATGGCTCAGCGGTTAAGAGCACCGTCTGCTCTTCCAGAGGACCCGGGTTCGATTCCCAGCACCCACATGGCAGCTAACAACTGTCTGTAGTTCCAGTTCCAGGCAAACACCAAGGCAAATAAATAAATGAATAAAGTTTAAAAAAAAAAAAAAAAAAGAAATTGCACACTAAAGATTTAAAAAAAAAAAAAAATGAGTGCGCCACTTCTGGCATTTATTTCAGTGTGAGCTCAGGGAACAGAACTCAGTTCTTTATACTTGGAAGTCAAGCCCTTTATCGACTGAGCCATCATTCTCAGTATCTCAAATTCTAACTATTTTTATGTATAGTGGACCTTTAATAGTTCTCACGATGTGTTTAAAGATTGTTTGTATCCTAAAATAGGCAACTACAAAACTATTAATAATTTTTAATGCATGAACTTAAAGAGAACCTCAGTTTACTTTAATATGTGGTGGAAAGTAAATCCCAAGGAAGAGTAGCAATGAGAATAGTAAAATGATCAAGAATAATTTAATTTATTTAATTTACAACTTAACATCTCAGGAACAATTGTGGTGTTCAGAGCTCTATATTGGAAACATTTTGCTTATTTGCTTAAACTAAAGGATCTTTAAGTTGAGACTTGATCAAGGGATGAGAAAGAATATTCTTACTGAGTGATAATGTCTTCCTGGCTCTATTATGAATATCTTAAGCACAGGTCATGTGGTTATTATGAGCTTAGCAGTGTACTATTCTGTTCAGTGATAGTATTTGAAATGTCTTCAAAATTTATGGTTATGACTGCCTTTGTCCTCTTAAACTTTATAATTTTCTTTCTAGATGAATCCACATTTTCTGAGCTATCCCATATGCATGTCAAACTGCAGTATTTCCCAGCAACCCACCCACACTACTGGCTTTTTTAGATGTGTTCTATGAAACTGTAGGTGAAAATTCTTGAGAAGTAGTTTTTTTAGTCACTGTGAACTGAAAATTTTCCCCACTGACTGACAAATGGCTTAATAATGATTTTCATGTAGAGTTTGGAAGGAAGTATTTACAAATAATATCTGTGTTTCTGTCTTCAGGTTTTTAGAGATGGTTTCAACAAAAAAACATCTCCCAGAGTTTTCTAAAATGTTTTTAAAAATTAGGTCCTAACATTCTTATAGCTTGTTTCTTAGTACTTCTTTTGACTTATTGGTTCATTTACATATCTTGTTTATTAGATTTTCTTTCCAAAGAAAATTGAGACAATATATTGACCATTATAATTACTATGATTGTAATATTAGCAATATTAAGAGTTTTTATTAATCTCCATGGAAATCTAACAATCATGTCTGTTTTAAGGAATAATAAACACAAAGTCTAAATTGCTCCAGCCATACCACTGGGACAAAGTGATGACTGTGGGTTCTTTTGCTCCTTAAACAGACAAGGAGGAATTCCCTTGGTATTTTCTTTGGATTCTGACACTAATATACTAACCTTCAATTTGTGGGAAGCCAAGAAAGTCCAGAGTGAATGTGTAAGGAGTTAATGAATTCCCAAGTGAATGTGTGTTATTGACACGGACTCCAGTGACTCAGACCTATGGGAATTTACAATTCTGTTCCATGTGTAGGTGTTGATAGTTTATGAAAAGCTAGCAATAGCAGCTTCCTCCTCCTGAATGACCAGAACCTGAGACTACTTCTGTGCAGGGACCTCCTTCCTATACTAGCTATGTCCTCTCCCTGGCCTTTACAACAAAAAGGCTGAGCTTCTGCATTGTTGCACTGAAGTGGATGCTTCTCCGTCAGAGAAAGCACAGTCAGCAGATAACTCCAGCTTTTCTGTTCTTGTGTTTGTGCTGTGTTTTCTTCACTCCATTGTCCCTCTCAGGTTTCCAGGCCAAGCTGTGCCTCACTTGGTGTTAATACAGCCCTAAAAGTTAATAGCTGTAGGTACTGAGAATCAGAGACTCATGATTCCAAGTGCACAGGATAAGAGGTATCAGGTCTAGGCATTGAGAACTAAGGACTTATGACTCCAGGTTTTGAAAGACAGAGCCGTATAGCTTGAGATTCTTTAGTTAGTATTTTCTGCTCTGGGCTATGAATACCAAGGACCTAGGACTTGACAGCTAGTATGTTCGAGGCTTAGAATGTCAGCACCGTTCACTTTTACCTTTGGTAGATCTCTGGAACTCCCCAAGTGAGTAGGATCTTCAGTTCTGTTCATCTCTTTACAGCCTCTTGCTTTCAGTAGACTTAGATTTCTGCTGCCTCCAGAACACCATGCAGGGATTCCTCATTCCTTCTCAGTCTCTGTAGTCTTTCTCTTTGCTGCTTTCTCACACTCTTCAGCTTTTTGAACCAGGCACAGAAGAAGCTCTGTGGATTGGAGGCTCATATGACTTCTAGAGTCATTCTCTGGCTAGCCTCTGGTTGCTGCTGCTCAGTGCCTACAGTGGGCAGATCAAAGGTTTTATCAGCTCTTTGTATTACCTGATTAATTCTCTCTGCCTATGACAAAAGCCATGACATTAAAAGATCATCCAGAGGAGACTTTTTGGGAGGGGCAATTTATGTTCAGCAAATGAGAAAGGAAAATCTCATGTACTAAGTATAAAGGAAAAAATTTAGCCTGTTTATACAGCCCATATAGAGTATACTATACTTGTACTCTTCATGTTCCACCAATCACACATATTTGAGTCTTTCATTACACCAATGACAAGCCACATACAGGCATTAACAACAAACATTTTATTGAGCCTTGAAGGGACTGTCCCTGACTGAGAATTGCTGCAAGGTGGGTCCACCTCAGCTTTTCATGGATGAAGTGAAGTCTCAAGGAGATGGTGTGAGTTTCCATAAGGGTCATCCCTCATATGCATCTTAGTAATGCAGGGGTTGTGCCTTTAATGGCAGTCATGGTCATAGTGTTTCTCAAAATTGACATAGAATTTTCTTGGGAAATGGATGCAATGTTCAGAGCAGTCAGGCTGCCATGATGATAAATAGTCTGACTGGTTGTCAAAGAAGAGACTGCCTAATTGACAGCTTTATGCTTAAGGCAACAAGTGAAAGGGGAAAGATTTGTTAGCTGTCATTCAAGTGGTTTCCTGGCCCAGTAGAACAGTGTTGTTCATTTAAAACATCAAATGTTGCTTACTGAAGACTTCATGTGAAATTAGCATTTTCCACAACATTTAGTATTACTGAACAACTAGGCAAATATTCTTAGAAAATGCTGTTTTGTTCATTCTCTCTCTTACTGCCTCAGATCCTATCATTTGCCCTAAGTATTTTAAGTATCCATGGAATTTTGCCGAATCTCAAAATGCAAAGAATCTGTTTCAACCACCCAGCCCTTTCCTATTACACACTGCCAGTCAGATATTCATTTCCATGGAATAACACCTGGCATACACTTCTTAAAAGAAGGGAATTTTTATTTGACTTCCAAATTTTGTCCACGAGGATGGCTCTGGGCTCATGAGAAGGCAGAGTATCACTATGAGAAATAAGTTGCTGAGCAAAGCAGTTCCTTCCTGGCGGCAGGGTAGATAAAGAAAAAGACAAGGGAGGAACAAGACACAAACTTCCAGAGCATGCCTTCATAGCCGACTTCCTGCTTTCTCCTCCCCCCAATAATGCCATCCTCTAATAACTATCAAGGAATTTACCCATTTAGTATATCAGAGACTTAGGATTCAACCATTTCTCAAGAGCCCAACAGCTAGAAACACAGTACTTATGTGCCTGAAAAAGTCATTTTATATTCAAAGCATAACATGTATTTGCCATTTACATAATTATCCATTTTATATATGTCAATATAATGACCTTGGTTTGTTCATGTATAACACACACACACACACACACACACACACACACACACACATATTTATTCCTTTTCTCTTGTTTGATTATAATATATACATCTCCAAAGGATAAAAATAAAATAATTTATGAAGGCAAGTGGCAGTTATGATGCTCAAAATGGTAGATTAGAATTGCCTTTACTTGTAGTTTTGCAAAGTAAGAACTCCACCCTGTTTAGAGGAGTATATGGAGTAGATAGTCATATGTTTAGATTGATGGAAGTATGTTGAGGAAATGCCCTTCTTAGAAAGCTTCCTCTCATTTTTATTTAATACATTTTGCACACTTCTAAAGTAAAAGATTGTTCTGTCTAATTAACAGCTTATAATGACAGCTCTTCTGGGAAGGCTCATACTGAGCATGATCAAACTCTTTTGTGTGAGAGAATTTCTGGGAAGTTAATAAGAAAAGGAACATAGAAGGGCCGGTGGCAGAGAGCCAGCATACAGTTACTATGCACTAGTGCAGGACGGTGGAGTTTAATCTGATAATGAGAGTCAATGTCATTAAACACATAAATGTCTCTACAAAGATCAGCTACTGCTGACCTAACCTCTGACTCATTCAATGTCTGCTACTTGTTTTAATTTTAAAGTTTATTCTACATATGGTCAACATCTGGATAATTATAGAAAAATCCAATCAGATTCACAGTTTATGTGAATATTTGGAAATAAATGGATAATCAGCTATTGCGTTTTTAATGTCCCATCCAGATGGAAAGAATCATAATCTCTAAGATATTCTAAGAGTATCCTCATCATTTTAACTTTTTCAACTAACAAAATAATAAACATGGAAATTATTTTATGAATAACATTTTGTATATTGAATATTATGCATAAACCTATAGGAGAATATAATTCTGCTTAAATTGCATTGAATTTTAGAATTGTTAGGCTATCCTGTGTACAAAGGGGACATAAGCGAAGCACTTGGGTTAACTCACATTCTAATGACTATTTTCATTTGTAAAATCAATAAGTATCATTGCAATTTAATAATGGCATGTCCTTGCCTATGACAAACAAGCTGGTGCCATTTCTTCTGTGGTCTAAAATGTTTAAGGTCATAGTGTGTTAATGATGTGCCCTAAAAGAGAGTTTAACATTCAGAAAGCATATGAATCATTTTGATAGGAAATAAAGGGACTTTTTTTTTTGTTTGTTTGTTTTTTTTTTTTTTAGGACAGTGGACCTGAGAGAGAGCCTGGGCGATACTGTTTGGTCCTTCCTTATTTCTCACCCATGTTCTTCACTTAGTTTAAAAAGTACAAGTAGAAAAGAGAGGAGAACTGTATAAATCTAAGGAACAGTGTTGTCTTGCAGTTACCTTCTTCTGAAGACACCTTCATAATTTCTCCTGAGCAAGTTCCTTCACAATAATAAACATGACTTAAGTCTTCCACAGCATGAACACATTGTGGATTACACAATTATGTTTTATAATTTAATGTTTTTTCTTAGATTAGGCAGTCAATTTTGGTAACTTGGCAAAATGAATCCTCAGCATCTTTTTAGCATAAAAATAAACATGGTAGGCATACAGTAAATGTTTTCATTTACTTCATAATAGGAAAAATAAACAAGCTAGAGTAGTTATGAATTATAATCCCATGATCAAATGGAATTTATTTCATTCTTAGTTGCACATTTAACCAGAAAGGAACACAGTTTAGTATATCTTCATGCCTTCTTTTGTTTTTACATATTTTTGAAAACTGTAATCTCATTTTATAAATACAAAACTACCAAGAAATCTACTTTAATAAATTAGAACTAGAATACAATGTGTATGATTGTGTGACATTAACAAGTTACCGAAAATCAATATACTATCATATTTGGACTAAAGAGAAATGAGGAGTTAAATAATTAGTTTCAAGAATATTAGCAAATAATCACATTTTTTGACCCAAGTTTCTTTTGATAACGCATGATATATTTTTAAAAATCAACTTATAATCTCCTAGACCTATAATGACATGTCATAATATTTTAATGGAGAGTGAGAGTTAAATGCAAAGCAGAATAGTGTCATTTATTAAGCAAAATAGCTTTACAATTAAATATTGGAAATCTGTTTTTAGCTTAACAAAAGTTTTCTATCTACCTGTTGTTATACTTTTATTGCTCACATTAAAAATTATGTTTGGCTTCTATTATCCTTCTACCTGTGTCTTTGGAAGCATATTGAAATATACAATCTCTTTGTTTGCTTCTTTTTGAGTAACATCAACAGAAATATGGATCTTTTTCCTACATTTAAACCTTAGTGATTTTATAAGTTCTATTTGCAATGGAGCATATGAATGACCTCACACAGCATTAGAAAATATATGGGGTTTGGGTTGTATTTTTTAATACACGATGCATAATATTACGGTGATACATAATTTCTATTTTAGAGCTATGTGACACCTATTGAGCTACAATAATTAGGTATTTGAGTTTATTTCTCCCACTTTCTCTGACTTTGAAGAATAAAGAGATCATTACCCATGAGTTTTGCTTCTGCCTAAACATGGAACATCATCACCAGTTCTTTTTAATAGCCATCTTGTGACAACAGGCTGCTCCATCACAGGACTGCAATCATTTTATAAACTACATCTACTCAGAAGTTGAATAATAACTGAAAATGTTCTTTGGGCTGCTAGTGCACATGAATGCTGATATGAATGGCTTTGTGGGAAGGAGAGATTTGGAAAAATTAGGAGACTTTTGAAGATAAACTCAATAGGACTTGATATCAAAGAGATGTAAATAAGAGGAAATTCAAGACATGGAAGATGACCTTGTCATCTTGTGTGTAAAACCAGCCAATAAACCAGTCAGATTCTTAGAATATGTCAGAATATGAAGCAATGGGTAGAGAAAAAAATACAGAATATTTTAGTGCATACATCAAGAGAAAAAAACTACTTAGATAAGATTTCTTATAGTATTGAAAAATATGAAAGGCTTTCTGGGTGCAGGATATTATGATTTCTTTGCAAATTTTCTTCTTATAGCATTCAGTAGGTAGAAGACAGAAATTGTATTCATCTACTTTGGAGATAATGCACATGAGTAGACACAAGTATGAATGGCATTCAAAAAATACTAGGAGTATTAATATGCTAAGCAGATATGTGTAGTCAACCAGGAGTTTCTTATAGCACCAGAGGACCAATAACTATATAGAGGGAATAGATATTGGATGGGATAGAGAGAATTGTTGAAGTTTACTATAGTGAAACAAATGATTCAGTGAACCCCACTAGGAGGGATGAGGCTGAGACTACCTACTAGATTTGTTTAAGATAAGAAAATGTTGATGCTATATACTGTGGAGATGTGTACCATTGCCAGCATAAAATATGACACTTTGGAGGTACTTATGGCAATGATTTTCCAGTTAAGAGTGGTGACATCTCATGATGCACAGGCAGAACAATGAACACAATGCAGTCCTATTTAGCATAGCATAGGCCCACTAGACATTCTGTAGACCTACTGAGTTACATAGTAGAAGCACTGACATTCAGGCTTATAGTTCTTCCAGTGACTCTAGTAAATTAAAAGCGGAGGCTCATTGGCTTCAATATATTTTGCATGAGGATATGGTTAAAGTCACTGGCTATAATACTGCCATGAGTGCCTCAGTCCCATGAGGGCACAACAAGTGACATCCCTGGTCATCAATAAACAAAAACAAATGTCTAGACAGAATGCATGGATGTCTACTGTGAGTTAATAAAATCAACGGCAGTTTCAATTGGAAGAACAGCAATAAGATTAATATTAATTATAAATGTGTACTATGAACTATTCTTATCCATTTCCTGCCTTGTTCTCTAACTTGAGTATTCATCCCCTCTACAAAATTTAGTGTTTCTTAATATCAACAACTCTTCTAAAGTTGAACTATACTTACAATAAATATTCTCAGAGAACAGTTTTATATTGTGATTAAGCAATGGAGTACCTCACTAGTTCAAACAGGTAACTATAACTCACATTATATTTTTACTATGTACAAGCCGGTAATAATTAAAAGAGGAGCTCTTGACAGTAAATTAAGTTCTGTAAAATAGAAATATTACTCTTAAGCCAGAACATCTTTTTTTTTAGCTGTTTAGCATAGAGTCCAGTTTTTGCTAGATTAAAATGCCTAATAACTCATTAAAACATGCAGCAGATTGTATAAAACTTTACTTAACTTCCAGTCTATCAATGCTTTTCTGAGATGTTGGTTATATACATAAACCTTTTGCTGTGCTTCTGTATATTAAGTCTTTATAACATCAACTTTGTAAGAAAAAAAACTACTGCCAAGGCAGAACATTTTTAATGTGCATAAAAGTATTGTGTTTGCTTGTCAAAGTCTATATCCCATTAGGTAGATATTTAATTCATTTTTCCAGCTCAGGGCAGCTAATATTTGGAAAAATGGCAGTCCATCTTAAAAGGGGGACAAAGTAAAGACATACGACACTTCATCTTATCTATGGGTGACATGAAGAAAAGAAACAAAGGAATTATTTCAAAAGACAGTCAGTTTGTATGTGCCTCCTGAATGGAATACATTCCTTCTGGAAAACAGAAACAAATGGAAACATGCCAAGTTCCTTTGAATGCCTCTGAAGAAGGATATTTAGATTATCACTTTGGTCACTATTAGAGGATAAGCAATAACTATTTAGTAACAAAAACAAGGTGTAAATCTCCCAATAAATTCACTTCACAATAAAATAAGATGTAGTTCAGACAACAAACGACAGAACAGAATATTGCAGAAGCATCTTTAAGTTTACTGTGATATTTTCTTTCTAGTTTTAATCCTAGTCTTCAAACTGGATTACAATCTCAGCTCTTGCAGTTGGACCAACCATTCATTTCTTATTACTGGAGAGTCAGAATTCTTCCTGGATACTATTATTTATCATTTTGCTGATGCAGAGAAGAGTGCTGGCAGAATATAAGTGAAATAAAATTAGACTGTGTGCAGACTTTTCAAAAGATAAGAGGGGAAGAAGAACTTAAAAGCTTGCAGTGATCTTGGACTAGCAAGAGTAGTACAAGATTTCCTAAATGAAATCTTATTTGGAGATATCTGCCATAAATATTAGCTGACTAGCTAAGTATTGTTTTTTAACTGAACAATTTCAAAGAAATAACTTTTGTTTGTATACTAAAATATTTCCCAAATATATCACTGCAAATAGGAATTAAACAATATTGGTAAATAAAAATTATATACATTTTATGTTCAATTTGATATTTTGAAATATGTATGCAATATTTTGTAGTGCAATACAGTAGTTAACACAAACATTTCCTCGTTTTTTTTTTCATGTTGTGAATGCTTAAAATCTACTCTTAGGGATTTTCAAAAGGCAGTGTTAACTATAGTCACAATACCATGACTAAGTTTAGAAAATGTTTAAACTTATTCCTCATATTTAGTAGAAATTGTATTTTAATCACTATCTATCAGACATCCACCCTCTCACTCTCAGCCCTGGTTACCCATTCTGTTTGCTCCTCTGTGAACTCAATGTATGAATAAGACCAGAAGAATTTGCCTTTCTATACATTCCATGATTTCCCTGTAGGTAATATTCTCATGGATCATCCATGAGAGACCAACTTTCATTTTAGCTTAAATACTTTTCCAGTGCACACACATGCATGAATGTGTATGTCTCTCTCTGTGTGTGGTGTGTAGTGTGGTGTGTGTGTATGTGTGTGTGTGTGTGTGAGAGAGAGAGAGAGAGAGAGAGAGAGAGGAGAGAGGGAGGGAGGGAGGGAGGGAGAGAGAGAGAGAGAGAGAGAGAGAGAGAGAGAGAGAGAGAGAGTCGGGGGTGTTCTTACACATTTGTCTACAGACACATGCACATATCCTACATAATGGATATTACAAATAATGTTTCAAATAACACAGGAATGCATCAGCTCACTTGGCCAAAATAATTCATTTCATTTTTGGATACGTGCCCAGGAGTAGCATTACTGGATCATATCATAGTTCTATTTTTACTGTTTGAGAAACTTCTATATTGTTTTCCATAATGACCACACTAATTGGCATTCCCACCAGCAATGTTCAAAGCTTTTCTTTCTCTACAGCCTCACCAGTTCCTTTTATCTTTTCTCATTTGGATAATAGCCATTCTAATGGGCACGAAGTGATATTACATTGTGAATTTAATTTGCACTTCCTTGATAATTAGTCATAATGAGTATATTTTCATATACATATTGACTACTTATATATTTTCTTTTGAGAAATATATATCCAGGTTTTTATTTTTAAAAATCATATTAATTTCTTGTAGTTTTCTTTTTTGCTATTGTCTTGCTGGTACACCTTGTATATACTTGTTATTAACTCCTAATTAGAGTAATCATTTACAAAGATTTTTATCTTATTATAGCTTTCTGTGTTGCGTAGCTTTTTATTATATGTAATAATATTATTTTGCTATTTTGGTTTTTGCTGTTATATTTTTGATATTATTTTTAAAAATCACTGCCTATATCACTGTCATTTAAGTTTCCTTTATATCTTCCTTTGGCAATTTGACAGTTTGGAGTTAATCCTTTAAGTTTTTTATGCATTTTGGAATGATTGCTGTACATGAAGTGTAGTAAGTGAGTACTTCAGTCTTCTGATATACAATTTTTCCAACATCATTTTTGAGAAATCATCATTTCGTTTTTGCATGTTCTTGGTATCTTTATCAGTCAGCCATGAATATGTGAGTTTATTTCTGGCATCTCTTATGTATATGTATATGATATATATGTATATGTATGCACACATATATTTGTTAATAATTTCAGAATGTAAGTTTCCTTGACTTCAGCATTTACTTTATTTCTGTTTGCACTGTATTTTGTTTTAATGAACACTCATACATCTTTGTCTATCATATGTTGTACAAAACTAACAAAATTGCAAGATACAAAGGATGCATGCAATCTATTGATTATGGCAGCTGGGTTACAGATTAACTAATTAACAAGTCTAATATTGATGTGTCTTGGGTTGTCTATTTGGAAGCAGTACTACAGATTTTTTTTTTTTATTTTGAATAGAATTGTGAATGAAGACATATTGGCAGCCACTGGGCTACAATGTAAACCATGAAGTGATATGCTACCACTGAATGGGATAAACACCAAGGAAGTGGAATTGAGAATTAAAAAAAAATAAATATAATTATTATTAATACCTTTTGAGTTATGGTAACAACCTGAAAGACTTCTCAGTCACAAAATCTGCAATTGTCTTGATTAGCCAAGTTTGTCTGAGTTGTGTTTCCATTATGTGCAAACAAAAGCATAATAAACAAAATAATCATCTAGTTCTAATCTCTTAAATATAAAACAGCAGAAATGCTCAAACCAAAAAATATAAATAACAGTATTCTCACAATGATAAAACTTTTTTCTAACTTTGTGTATGATTTGCCTATCATAGGTACATGCATTGTTTTATTTTAATTCCTGATCTTATTTCAAAATAGTTGGGACCACTTAGATGCAATGACAGTGTACTATGTGAGCACTGCTTCCCTTATTTGCTCATCTGTCATTTGGTGTCAGGGAAAGATACATAATATAATCAAGGTATTATTGAATCATCAAGAGGGTTCTTAACATTAAGAGAATTGTCTTTAAAATCTTGCCATATTCAACTATTTTTCTCATACTTATAAAGTACACAAGAAAAATAAATGAGAATTCAAAGAACAAATTGTTTCTTCTACTTCAGAGATTACCTGGAGGTATCAGCTGCCCTTTGCTACATAATTAGGAAGATGTATTACTTGAAGTTAAAATTTTCAGCAAATAAAAAGTGTGTTTTCATAAGTGTATTGATTTAATATCATATAATAAAATTCACATGCTTCTATTAGAGGTCAAAACTTACTAGAGAAGCCCTGTCATTAAAAATTTAAACAATATTTTTGTTTTTTTTAAACTTGACTATATACTGTATACAAACATGTATACACATGCCTGTTAACTGTACATTCTGTAGCCCTAGTTTTGATGTATTAAAGAGCAAAATAAAGAACTCACTTGAATACTGGCAAAGACAAATATTCTTTACTCTGAGAGATAAATGATGAAGTCATCATTAGGCTCCTGATTAACAGCTTATGAATCTCAAATGGCTTCTGGTTTAAGTACTAACATCATATAAAAATGGTGTTATACTGGACATCAGTCATCCTTGGAAATTGCAAAAAGGGGTCATGCATTTCTTCCATGATAATGATCATGAAATCCATAAACATAATACAGTTATTTGAGATCAAGCCACTCATGTCCTACTCACAAGGCTACATATAAGATTCTGATCCCAGTGTACCCGAATCCATTCAGAGATAAAAACACATGATATTCTTGGCATTTGTCATGAAGCATCCAATTATTATACCTTCAAGTGGTCTGATTATATGCTCAAGAATTCTGATTTCCAAGTCTGCCTGCATCTGTCTCATGGTCTCTGTCACTGTAATATTGTATAGTAAATTAATAAAATAGGCTTCAGTTGAGCTTATTGAATAGCCAATAGTTTGAGTACTGGGGAGCCAAGGTGCTGATATTGCCTACTTAAATATTTTTAGTTGGTGTGAGGTTTTTATTTTTGATTTGACAAAATAGATATAGCCTGTGATGGCAGGTGTGTACTAGTTTCTACCATATTTGGTAAATGCACACCAGCCATTCACTTCCTGATACAACTATAGGAAGTGCTAGTCTGATGCCATGGTGGAAACGAGTGTTAGAACTTGCAAACTGAAGATACAGTTAAGAAATTACTCCTCCATGTAGTAATAAGAACCTGCATATGGTATTAGAAAGTACTAATCAAAATCTTTCAGGCAACAAGTTTCATACTTCAGGCTGAAGCCATCCTCTCTCTCTCTCTCTCTCTCTCTCTCTCTCTCTCTCTCCCCTTTGTCTATACATCCATCTATCTGTCTGTCTGTCTATCCATCCTTGCAGTCATCCATCTATCTATCTCTCAATCTGTCTATCATCTATCTTTTATCTATCCTCTATCAATCTACTTTGATTGTAGGTTGTAAACATGTACTATCCTGTACTTTTGGAGGTCAACAGACAGCTAACAGGAATAGATTTTCTCTTTCTACCCAGTGAATTCCAACTTGAACTCAGGTCATTATACTTGGCAGCAGGTGCTTTTACCTCCTGAGTCATCTTTCTGGCTTTCTTTTTGTAATTTTGTCTATATGAAGTTCAAACCCAGAGTGTGCTAAGAAAGGACTCTGCCAATGAGCTCCATTCTCAGTGTAGCCATTATTTATGTTTCGTACAAAGTTGATGAGTTTATGAAAATATTTCAGAGCACACCATTATCTTTTAAACTGGTTGAACTTTTTGAGTTTAGAACTATTTGCAAAACTATCTATACCTGATATCTGAATCATTATCTCTTGACATCTTATTGCATATAAAAGATACCTTAGAAACATATATATTTACAAACAAAGATGCTCTTTGTCCCTTATAAAAGCTATCTAGACAAAAATTACAGACATAAATTCAACCAAAGCATTATCTCAGGGTGTCATCTCTACTCATTTTATGTTTACTAACATGAAAATAAAACTTATTCTAGAGAGGTGGCTCGGAAGTTAAAATAACTTACTTATCTTTAAGGACATGCATTATTTTCTCAACTCTCCCAGCAACTATCTATATCTCAGGCTCTAGGGGAAATAATCCAATATTCTGTCCTCTTTGGGAACCCACACCCAATATAGCATCTACAGAAACAGCTATCCATACATGCACACATACATACATACATACATACATACATACATACATATAAATTAAAGAAACATAAGCAAAAATCTACAAGCCAATGAACTAACCATCTAATAAACAAACTGGCTAATAACCCAACCAATCCAACAAACAAGCATACAAAACAGCCCAAAGAAAAATCTTTGTAGATATAGTGTTTGCTTCCATAATATTTTTCAAAATAACATTACATTATAATTTCATTTACCTTTTGTAAAATTTTCTAACAAAAAAGGCAAATTAGGAGAGAAAGTGTCTATTTGACTTACAATTACAATTTATAGTCCCTCATTGAGACAAGTCAACATAAGAACTCAAACACGTAATCATAGCCTGTCTGCAGTCTAGAGCAGAGAAAGTCTGTTTGTGGTTTTTTTTTTTTTTTTTTTTTTTTTTTGTGTGTGTGTGTGTGTGTGTGAGAGAGAGAGAGAGAGAGAGAGAGAGAGAGAGAGAGAGAGAGAGAGAGAGAGAGAGAGAGAGAGAGAGAGAGAGAGAAAATACATGTACCTTCTGCTTGGTGCTGTCTGTCAGACAGTGTTCTCTGTTTTCCTATCCAGAACCATATCACCTAGGGAATGGTGTTGCTCTCAATGAGCTGTGTCTTCCAACACCATGACAAGCTTCATGACAAGTCTACCCAGGCAGCCATAGGCCAAGCTGATATAGGCAATTGTTTACTAAGACTCTGTTCCCAGGAAACTTTTTGGTGTTTCAAGTTAACAGTTAAAACTAGCCAGCACAAATTTTATATCACTTATGACATTTTGAAGCAGAAATTGAGTTTCAATTTGATCTGTCTTAAACATAAGTTCCTTGACATAAAACATAAGGGTCCTCACATAATGGGTGAATGAATGACTGGCTGCAACACAATATAATTTGGTTTTGAAGGCAATCAACTTTCCTTTAATAGATTTTATTATTTATTTATTTATTTACTTACTTACTTATTTTAATTTATATTCAATGTGGCATGTACTTTCATGGAGCTTTGAACTTTGATTTTTGGAGTTATCTACATTTTTTTAATCTGACTATTGAAGCATTGGTTAAAAAGGATGTAGGTACTGATAGAGACACTTAGGAAACAGAGTCACTCTGCAGAAGAATGAATGAGCACAACTTAATCCAGCTAAGCCTCTTATTGGTCGGGTGAATACACTCATGGTGTTCATTGCTTTGAGACATCAAGTTTAAATAAGTCATTATTGTCATAATATATATGTAATATAGCAGTGATCATGTATGATCTTATTCTAACAAAGGTTCTGGATAAACAAAAAGCACTTAATAGTGTTGACCATACACAATATAAAAGAATGGGTAAAGTAGTATGATCAAAGGAAAATAACTTGATTTTAACCTCATTCATGCCATCCATTAAAACTTTCATCTTGAACAATAGACTTTACCTTGTGTTTTATTAGGAGTATTAAATGTGTGAACATATGTAAAACACTTAGAGCAGTACCAAGTATGAAAGAAGTGTTAAAAAAATGCTGTTTTGTGTATTGATATAATGTACAGCATAGCCTTGTTTAATAATCTTTCTCATTATATTTTGTATAGCATTATAATTATCTAAAGTTAATGATTTATCATTATTGTTATCTAACATAGTTCCTTTGAAATCAGAAGTGGGCAGAATCCTAAATTGTAAAGCACATTTAGGTAACTAAACAGAGCATTATGATAGCACTCTTCTGAGATAGTCATTTTATATATTCCAGTAAAATATAAAAAATCTAAGCTGAGAAGGTAAAATTTATACATTACAAAAACAATATCTTAACTATTAAATATTAAGGTTGAAATCCTTCTTGTTCATATTCACTTCATTTCAAAGTTACCTGTTCAACTTTCCCCCAGGACAGATCAAGTCTGACATACTGTCAAGTGTTATAGGACTTTGAACTAACCTAAGACCTCCTGTATTTTTGTAAATTTTGTCTCTTGCCTGTGTTCATTCACCTCTATCATATTTCCAAGCAACATCAAATATGTGTTCAGAATTATTGTGCTTCTTATAAACAATAATCTATTGATAGTATAGAACTAAAGGAATAATATGAATTGTCAGAACACTGTTAGGATCCAGATCTGACAGCTTCTCAGGCTTCAGTTTCAGAGTCACCACTATTATAAGAAAATGACACCCCCTACTGGAAGTCTACCTATAAATTTTCAATTCAGGGTGTTCAGACTACAGGCAGATGTTATGTAAAGGCATCTATAATGAATCTTTTTCTGTCTCACCAACTAGCTCCCAAACAATCACATTGAGACTTATTAATAATTATGAAAGCTTGGCCTATAGCTTAGGTTTGATTCTAACCAGTTTTTATAATGTAAATAAACCCATTTATATTTTTCTATATCCTACCACATGGCTTATGACTGTTACTTCTCCTCCAACTTACTGGTGATTATGCCATTCTTCTTCCCAGAGTTCTTTCTCTGTCTAGAAGTCTTACCTATATCTTCCACCTAGCTATTGGCCATTCATCTTTTTATTACACCAATCACAGCAATACATTATTATATAGAGTACAAATATTCCATAATATTTCCCCCTTCCTTGCCTAAATAAAAAGGAAGGATTTTAACTCTAATACAGTAAATTATATACAATAAAAATAATTATCAATTAAGACTTACATTTACAATGTCTAGTCTATTTATATTTGGCAAATTCAGAGAAAGTATTATATTACTTATTCATTCTTAGTGAGTTCCAAGTTTTCTTCTTCAACTATTTTTTTTATCATATCCTGTATTACCATTCTAAAATATGCTTTAGGCTTTACAACACCTTAGATAAACTACTTAAGCATTTATGATTTACAGATGCTCTCTGGACAGTCATGCAAAGTTACTTTGCAACATGGGGCATCCATCTTCAGCCTACAGATTCAGAAGAGCTGATAGACTTTTCTGTGAAGCAGGAATTTTTAAGGACTCTCCTATCTTGTCTTGGTGAAGTTGAGCAGTAATTTTCTTTTGTGTACTGCTTGTCTAATATGGACAGCAAACTGTCAGCAGTTGAAACACATGCAGATTCTTGCACAGTGGGTATTTTTTGTCACAAAGAAATTTCATATAGAGGTTCTTCAATGCCAATCTTTTTTTTTGAAGTTTGATACTACCAAGAGCAGATATGTCTCACTATCATAAAAAGTCTAGTTATTAAAACTTCTTAAATGCCACATTTTGTAGATCTCTGAAGTATTTGAAGTCTACCTGTCTACCTAAAATATAACTCTTTTTGACTTTGAAAACATTCCTAACTTGACTACAAAGTTTGGTTCTTATAGATGACTAATTACTAACCTGTATTTATTAATTATCCTAAATAGTTTTCAATAAAACAAGAAGTTTATAATACATTTACAAATGAGCTACATAGGTACAGTAGCTTAAACAAGAATAGAAATTTGTATATATAGTATATCAAAAATAATTTTAAATTTGTATTAATATACAAAAATATTTTAAACAAGATATATATGAGATTTTATAATTAAAAAAGTCAGATACTAGCTAGCTGACCAAATTAACCATGAAGGTTTTGAGGTACCCAGATTATATAGAGAGAAACAAGAAGTAGTAGGAAAGGGCTCAAAAAGATGTTTGGCCTTTTGTATCTAGGACTGAGAGCAAGAAGGTCAATGGTCACTGTCATTTCTCTGATTAATCAAGATTATACTGATATTTGAAGTTTTTATTCATAAGAGAATATTAGACAAATGCTTCACCTGTTGCACCATGTTCTGTGCCATATGCACTCAGTCTTTCCCTGTCCTGCCAGCAAGCTTCCAGTTAATGAAATGAAGACTTCTTATTAATTGTGAATGCTTGGCCTCTAGCTTGAGTTTGTTCTTAACTAGTTTATATAACTTAAGATGACCCATTTCTATTACTGTGCATTCTGCTATATGGCTCATGGTTGTCACTTCTCTTTCATGTCTTGCTTCTTCCATATTTGGCTAGCCTTTCAGCTTTTTTCTTTAAGGTTTTTGATTAATGCTACATAACAATCACACTTTCTGCTCTCATCCCTCCTCCTCTATCAGCCCATTCACTCTTTATTCCCTTCTGAAAGGGAAGGCCTTCCATGAAGAGTTACCAGAACCTGATACATTCAGTTAAGAGAGGTGCCAGCCCTTCTCCCTTGCATCAAGGCTGTGCAATGTGTCCCAACATAGGTAATGGGATACCATCTAACACCTGTTAAAATAGCTAAGATAAAAAAAAACACTAATGATGACAACTTAGGTTGGAGAGGATGTGGGGCAAGGGAAACACTCCTTAATTTTTTGTGGGAGTGCAAACATGTACAGTCACTTTGGAAATTATTATGGTGTCTTCTCAGAAAATTGGGAATCAATCTGCTTCAAGGCTCAATGATAATCACCTTTGGGTATATACACAAGTGATGCTCAATCATTCCACAAGGACAATTGCTCAACTATGTTCATAGCAGCATTATTTATAATAGCCACAAACTGGAAAGAAACTAGATGCACTTCAACTGAATAATGGATAGAAAAAATGTGGTACATATACACAATAGATTATTACTCAGCTATCTATTATACCAATCACAGCAATATATCTTCAGTGTACCAATATCCCACATCAGACATCAAAGGGTGATTGGCAGTTATTGGTAACTACATATTTTCTTTTTTACTTTTATAGAACAAAGTCTCATTTTTATCCATGTATCCCCTTGCTCCAACTCCTTTCCCACTGCTGACACCTCCCAGTCAGCCTCTATCTTCCTCACCCTCTAATACCCTCCCCAGAAAGGGCAAGGGGTCCCAAGGTGGATTAGTGCAGCATTCACTCTAGGCAAATCTGATTTCCTCATCCTAATTTCAAGAATGGGTTAAGTGTTTCTCTGGAGGGAATGGAATCCAAGGTGCTAGTCTATGCACAGAAACAACTGAATCCTCCCCTTGAGGCTCCACATATTATCCATGCTAGTGGACAGTTTCCTATCCTTGGAGGGCTTAGATCTTTTTCATGATGGTTCCCAGGTGGCTGTTCTTGATTCAGTGAGCTCCCCAGAGCTCTAGCTAGCTATCAATGTGAGAATTTTCCTCATAGTCTCTATGTCCTTGTTCATATAGAGTCTCTTCCCCCGCTATCTACTGGACCAGGGACTCAGCCCAAGGCTCAGCCATGTACCCCTTCCTCAACCACTAAATTCTGTGATG
Source organism: Sigmodon hispidus (assembly GCA_004025045.1). Taxonomy (NCBI): domain Eukaryota; kingdom Metazoa; phylum Chordata; class Mammalia; order Rodentia; family Cricetidae; genus Sigmodon; species Sigmodon hispidus. Next base: position 74,391 of record PVIH01002505.1, on the reverse strand, counting down.
GCACTTAGGGTGGTTATTCATTTGATTATGGGGGAAGTTCTGTTTAGACAACATCTTTACTATTGGTTGGAGACCTAGGAGGTGTCCCTAGCACCCAGTCTTTTTTTGAACCCATATTTGACTTTTCTATTAAGATTTTCATCTATTTTTTTCTCTCCCTCCTTGTTGTTTCCTCTCACTTAATCATCTCCTTCTCTCATGATTAGTTCCCACCTTTTCTTGGTTGCAACCTCTTATGTTCCCAATTGCTAAGGAGATCTTCTCTATTTTCTCTTCCTAGGGGAATCCCTGGATGTCTCTCTTAAGTTTCTTCAGATCCCAACCTGTTCAAGGATTGTGGTTTGCAGATTAGGTGTTCTTTACTTTTGCTTAAAGTCCACTAATGACTGAGTACATCCCCTGCTCATCCTTCTGGGTTTGTGAGACCTCGCTCAGGAGGATATTCTCCAAATCCAACCATTTGCCTGAAAATTTTAGTATATATTCTTTTTTTATTGCTGAGTAGTTCTCCATTGTGTAGATGTACCACTGTTTGTTAATCCATTCTTCAGTTGAGAGGCATCTAGGTTTTTCCAGGTTCTTGCTATTACAAATAATGCTGCTATGAACATAGTTGAGCTAATGCCTTTGGGGTGAATGTGCATCTTTAGGTTACATGCCCAATAGTGGTATTGCTGGATCCTTGGGGAGATTGATGCCCAGTTTTCTGAGAAATCATCATACTGCATTTCAGAGTGGCTGAACAAGCTTATTCTCCCACCAACAATGGAAGAGTGTTTCCCTTGCTCTGCATCCTCTCCAGCATAGGCTGTCATCTGTGTTTTTAATCTTAGTCATTCTGACAGGAATAAGGTGGTATCTCAAAGTTGTTTTGAATTGCATTTCTCTAATGGCTAAAGATGTTGATAATTTTTTTCAAGTGCCTATCAGGCATTCAAAATTCTGCTAGGAATTCCCTTTTGAATTCTGAACCCCATTTTTTGACTGGGTTATTTAGGCTTTTGGGCTCTAGTTTCTTGAGTTCTCTATGTATTTTAGAGATCAGTCCTCTGTCACTTGTAGTGTTGGTGAAAATCTTTTCCCATTCTGTAGGGTGTCATTTTGTTTTATTGACTGTGTCCTTGGCCTTACAGAAGCTTCTCAGTTTTAGGAGGTCCCAAAGTTATTAATTGTTGTTCTTAGTGTCTGTGCTACTAGTGTTATATTTAGGTAGTGGTCATCTGTGGTTATGTGTTGGATGGTATTTCCCACTTTCTTTGTATCAAGTTCAGTGTATCTGGGTTTATGTTGAGGTATTTGATCCACTTGGATTTGAATTTTGTACAAGGTGATAGTTTTGAATTTATTTCCACTTTTCTACACACTATCATCCAGTTATGCTAACACTATTTGTTGAATATACTTTTTTGCATTGAATATTTTTGGCTTCTTTGTCAAAAATAAGGTGTTTACAAGTGTATGGGTTAATGTCAGGGTCTTCTATTTCATTGATCCACAAGTCTGTTTTTATGGCAGTACCAAACTGTTCTTATTACTGTACCTCTGTAGAGAGCTGCCTGCTGCTGCACCCTAGAGATGGTGCTGATTTCCGGCCTCCACCCCCCCCCCCCGTGGGTGAGTGTTCTCTTTTGATAAACAACTCCTTATTTGGCTTGAGCCTGGGGCGTGGTTTGCTGTTGTGTATGTGGACCTATGAACTGTGCCCACATGGCTTATTGGGATTGGATGCCCTGAGAGTTTCTAGTCAGTGGGCAGGGTTTCCCAGGGAAGGAGGAGAAGCAGAGAGAAGAACAAAGAGAGAACAATTGTAAAGGTCCCAAATAAACTGCTGAAAGAAGATCCTGGGTGTTGTGCTTTCCTTGCTGGCAAGGTTGTGCGCTACAAGTGGTGGCCCATACAGGGAGAAGCAACTCCTGTGAGCTTCAGGCATCAGAACTTTCTGCAGTCGGGGGGGTAGACCGGTAAGTCCCAGGTAATTTGGGATCTGCAATTAAAGCGGGTAGCTCCGACCTGTAGATAAGGCGGAGAAGAGGGAGCTCACTGATGAGTGGGTGTAACCTCTTGTAGCCGTGGACGCATGGCAACCTTGAGCTTAAAGGACGCATGGCAACCTTAGGCTTAAAGTGAAAGCAACAGCAGTTGCAAACTTGAGTTCAAAGTGAAAGTAAAAGCATTAGCAAAGCTGGGGCTGTTTGGTAAGGGCTCTGAGAAGATTTTTAATGTAGGAATTAAAGATTATACAAGGATGGGGTCTTCAACCTCACATCCAATTTTTTGGCTCTTAAGGAGCTGCTTCATTAAAGGTTTTTCTGAGTCTGCTCTGCTTGCTAGCAGTGGGAGAGATTCGTGGGTTCCTACACCATATTGAAAAGCAGTCAAGAGGGGCGGAGTCAGCAATTAAAGTGGTACAATCTTTTAAAAGCTCTTTGAGTTGAAAAATGATTAAGAATTCTCAATAAAACAGATTAAGACTCTCAAAACCTCTAAATGGGGAAGGAAATAAAGATTAAAAAAAAAGCCACGTAAAGATGGCAGATAAACAGAGAGTCTGGATTTTGGTTATTGCATTTTCTTGTAATTTTTTAACTTTTAATGAGCTAACTGCAAAGAGACAACTGATTACTAAGGCTGCTAAGTTAAACAAATGCATATACTTTAAAGATATCCTGACTTTGAAATCTGTTTATAAGAATATGTTACTTGGGAAAAGAGTTTCTACTTTTGTCTCCACGGAAAATCAAAACCTGTGGATTGGTTCTAGGCAGGTGTAGTTCCATTTGCCATGGCCACCTGAAGCTGATAACAGGCCAACTTGGAGGTGTTGGGAGGAGAGATCGGAGGGGGCAGGCAGTGAAGAAGGACAGAGTGAAGGGGGAGAGTTGTACCCCAACCTTGCTGATATAGAAATTCCTTAGTCTACAGACTCAGAGGAAGAGCTGTTGGGAAATATTAGTTGGATTAGAGGATATCTCAGAATTGCAAATTATGAATTGAAACCCCTTTATGACATTCTGAAAGGAGAGTCGGCTTTAGACTCCATGCGATTGATGACAGTGGAAGCCAGAAAAGCACTGCAAGTAGTTGAACAGAGGTTGCAGGATGCTTGCCTAAACAGGATAGAGGAAGGAAAAGATTTTGCCCTATGCCTTTTACCCACATTCAGACAACCCACAGGGGTACTATGGCAATCAGGTCCACTGTTGTAGATACACCCAAAGGTATCGCCTAGTAAAAGTATAGAACATTACCCTACAGCAGTAGCTGATTTGGCTCAGAATGGCATCCAACAATCCATTCAGTATTTTGGGCATGCACCAGCCATAATAATTGTGCCATACACAGCAGCACAAGTTAACACCCTGTGTGCTGTTGTTTATGATTGGGCAATTCTTCGCTGTACCTTTGCTGGAAAAATGGATAATCATTACCCACAACATCCTCTTATGACATTTTTTAAGGAGCACCCCATAATTTTTCCAAAGGTCACTGCCGCAGAGCCAGTGGCAGGAGCTGTCAATGTATTCACTGATGGCTCGAAAACAGGAGTAGGTGCCTATATGGTGCAAGGCAAACAACCAGTTCAGCATCAATTTACTCCTGGTACTCCTCAGGTAGTGGAACTTCAAATAGTATGTGAGGTGTTTAAAGAATGCCAATTTGCCTTTAACTTGATATCTGACTCAGCTTATGTGGTTAATGCTTTAAAGGTGCTTGAAGTGGCAGGACCAATAAAATCATCCAGTATGGTCACTGTCCTATTTAACCACTTGCAAGACTTGATTTTGCAACAAAAGGAGAGATTTTTTCCTCAACATATCCGTGCACATACTGGCCTTCCCAGTCCACTCGGTGAAGGCAATGCCAAGGTGGATATGTACACTAGACATGACTGGGTGTTCTTTACCTCTCCTGTAGTCAAAGCTCAAGAATTTCACCAGCTATATCATGTGAATGCTAAGACCTTACAACAAAAGTTTCAAATATTCAGAGCTGAGGCACATCAGCTACTTTTGGATTGTGCTCAATGTGTGGTGTATCACCACCCACCTTCTCCAGGTGTTAATCCTTGAGGGATCTTGCCATTAAAAGTATAGCAAATGGATGTTACTCACATTTCTGAATTTGGCTCTTTGAAGTATGTACATATATCTGTAGATACGTGCTCTGGTATCTTGCACGCCACTGCCATGTCAGGAGAGAAGGGACGCAATGTCATTGCACACTGCCTAGAGGCCTAGGCATCTTGGGGAAAGCCCCTGCAGGTAAAAACTGACAATGGCCCTGCTTATACTGGAACACAGTTTACTGCATTCGGCAGACAAATGGATGTACAAGTAACTCATGGATTGCCTTACAATCCACAAGGACAAAGTATAGTGGAATGTGCTCATCGCACGCTGAATGAATGCTTACAAAAACAAAAAGGGGGAATAGGCCATGGCCACACCCCCAAAGAAAGACTATGTATAGCTCTGTTAACCCTTAATTTTTAAATTTGGATGTTGGTGGCCGCTCCGTGGCAGATAGACATCTGATTCTCACCCCTAGCCACAGAGGCATGGTAAAATGGAAGGATATTTTCACGGGCCACTGGCATGGTCCTGATCCAGTGCTTACATGGGCAAGAGGTTCTGTTTGTGTCTTTCCTCAGGACCGGCAAGATCCAATGTGGGTACCAGAACGGCTAACCAGGAAGGTCCAAAACGACAAGTATGATGCTGACTTTGAGGATGAGGATTGGCCCTAGACTGGGTACCTGTCCCAGTACAAAACCCTAATGCCATGAGCTTGTTTAGAGCCAAGAGAGATTTTGGTATTACTGTAGCTGTTGTTACAGCCATTTCCCTAGCCGCAATTGGGGCCACCACGGCCGCCATTGCTATGAGTCACACCATTCAGATGGCTCAAACACTTAATAATTTGTCTGCCAATGCAGCCCATGTCTTAGACATTCAAAGAGGCATTTCTGCCCAGCTTAAATGTGGGCTGATGTTGGTCCATCAAAGGATTGACCTGGTGCAAGAGGAGGTTGATGTCCTCTGGCAGATGGCTCAGTTGAGATGCGAATGGAAGTATCAGGCCCTATGTGTGACTTCTGTTCAGTATGAAAATTTTTCCTATGCTGCAAATTTGTCTAAAGTTGTGTCAAGTTATTTTATAGGAAACTGGTCAGGTGAATTCGAAGCGACCATAGAGAAGTTGAGAGTTGCAATCGTTGCTGTGAATTCAACTCGAGTGGACCCTGGAGTTGCTGAAGGACTGACGCGATGGATGTCCACCGACCTCAGTCATCTGAAAGAATAGACGGGAATGGGTGCTCTGAATGGCTTGATGGTGCTGGTAATTCTGATTTGCCTGTGGTGCATCTGCAAAATTAGGTTCACAGGGTAGAAGCATGGCCATGATTGTTCAAGCTTTCACCGCCATTGAGGCAGGACAGCCCTCACATGTTTGGCTTGCTGCCTTGAAAGAGTAATGTTTGGCACGGGTTGCGAGGCTAAGCACTGCACATGGTTTTGCCTAGGTAAGGCTTCATGAAGAGCATGCCTAATTGCATACAGGTTGGCACCCACTATCCTGTCCTCATAAAAACGGGTGCCGGACAGGTCTGTCCCTGTCTGGGTAGATGACACCTGGATTAGGGATAGCACAAGTCCTCTTGCACAATGGGGATTAAGCCTCTCCTCTTGCCCGCTGCTTTTGCTTGATTTTTTAATTTTTAATTATTAAATAAGGGGGAGCTGTAGAGAGCTGCCTGCTGCTGCACCCTAGAGATGGTGCTGATTTCCGGCCACCACCCCCCCGTGGGTGAGTGCTCTCTTTTGATAAACAACTCCTTATTTGGCTTGAGCCTGGGGCGTGGTTTGCTGTTGTGTATGTGGACCTATGAACTGTGCCCACATGGCTTATTGGGATTGGATGCCCTGAGAGTTTCTAGTCAGTGGGCAAGGTTTCCCAGAGAAGGAGAAGGAGAAGCAGAGAGAAGAACAAAGAGAGAACAATTGTAAAGGTCCCGAATAAACTGCTGAAAGAAGATCCTAGGTGTTGCGCTTTCCTTGCTAGCAAGGTTGCACAAGACATACCTCTATAGTATAACTTGAAGTCAGGGATTCCTTTGTTGAGCAAAATTGTCTTGGCAATCCTGGATTTCCTGTTATTCCAAATACAGTTAGTATTTTTCATTTTTTTAATAAATAAAGAAAAATGAAAAAATTGTTTTTGAATAAAATCTATTTTTTTATCCATGTATTCCCCTGTTTAAACTCCCTTCCCCTTCTGACCCCTCCCAGTCACTCTCTTTTCTCTCCATCTCTTTATCTCCTCCCCAGAATGAGCAGAAGGTTCCAAGGTGGCTTAGATCAGCATCTACTCCAGGCAAGTTTGATTGATTTCCTCATTTCAATATCAAGACTGGGTCAGGGGTTCCACTTTAGGGAATGGGCTCTAAGATTCCAGTCCAAGGTACTTGAGATCAAAAGCTGTTCAGTAGTTGTTGTTTGCAGCTTGAGTGGGCTTTCAAGGCCTATAAAAATTGTGTTGGGGTTTTGATGGGAATTGTATTGAATCTGTAGATTCCTTTTGGTAAGATTGCCATTTTTACTATGTTGATCCTACCTATCTAGAAACATGGAAGATCTTTCTATTTTCTGATATCCTCTTCAATTTCTTTATTCAGTGACTTATAGTTTTTGTCAAACAGATCTGTTACTTCTTTGGTTATAGTTACATTGAGGTATTTAATGCAATTTACAGTCAATATAAAGGGTGATGTTTCCCTTATTTCTTTTCGGCCCTTTTATCTTTAGAGTATAGGAGGGCTATTGATTTCTTTGAGTTAATCTTTTATCCTGCTACATTGCTGAAGGTGTTTATCAGCTGAAGGAATTTTCTGGTAGAAACATATTTCTAAGTTCCAATGGTTGATATACTAACTAAATTTGCCAACCTCCCTTCATATTCTCAGAGCTATCTGTTCCTACCCTGGAATACCTCCTGAACTCCAGCTAAGGACTCTGATTACCTTAACTATCCTCCTTCCTTATGGATATAAGAACAGTTTGGTACTGTCATAAAAACAGACTTGTGGATCAATGAAATAGAATAGAAGACCCTGACATTAACCCATACACTTGTAAACACCTTATTTTTGACAAAGAAGCCAAAAATATTCAATGCAAAAAGTATATTCAACAAATAATGTTAGCATAACTGGATGATAGTGTGTAGAAAAGTGGAAATAAATTCAAAACTATCACCTTGCACAAAATTCAAATCCAAGTGGATCAAATACCTTAACATAAACCCAGATACACTGAACTTGATAGAAAGAAAGTGGGAAATACCATCCAACACATAACCACAGGTGACCACTACCTCCTTCCTTATGGATGTATAAGAAACTGTCTCCACTATACTGCATGGTATGAACTCTCATCAGAGCCCTCATCATGTATTTGTTAATCCATGATGTTAGGGATTGAACTCTCTTTAGAACCTCATCAGCCTGATGACTGCTTATGCCTATGACATTAATAACTTTTAATACATGTATTATTTCTATAGACTATATGTCTTAGTGTTCCTCTTGAACCTCATTCTTGAAACTTTTCAGACACATCTGGAAAAGTATTGAATTGGTATAATTTCAGTAATTAATATGCTAGAATGAATTGGTATAAACAAACATTAGTTATGATCTCTAGGTATATGAGGATATGGCACATGTGTAACAACCGAGGAGAGGTTATAGAGGCATTTCTCTTTACTGGGGGTGTTTAGGTATAAAAAGATTGTAGATTAGTCTTAAGGGTAATCTTTTCCTGAGGGTATCTTGGAGAGATGAGAAATGGAGAATATGTTATTAGATATAAACTTGGCCTCTGGGGAAGTTATTCTATCTCAAAACTTTATAAATACCTTTACAAATTTCAGAAGACATTCTGCATATAATGCAACTCAGGGAAAATAAGAACCCAGCTAAATACAATAATTATTGATAGATGCCTTTTTCTCAAGCAGAGCTAAAATAATAGTGCTCAACTTATTTTGTGATGATCACTCACAATGTTAAGAATAATCCTTGGTGATTCAGAAGAAATTTTTTTTATATAAGATATATTCTAATGGCTTGTAAGCTTTCTGAAAAATAATTGTTTATAATAGTAATAGCCAAGAAAAGAGATCCTGCTTATGATTTTTGATTCACTTATATTGTGTGTATTAGTATAACGTGTGTATTATGTGTTCAGGTATGCATGGTATAGCATGCATATGGAGGACAGAGCAATCAAAGTTGACATTTTCTTTCTACTGTGGGATTCAGGAATCAGAATCTGGTTGCCAGGCCTATGGAACAAATTCATTGAGCCATTTTGCTAGTCTTAAAATAATTTGTAAATACTTGAAAGGCGATTAAGTGTGGTCCCTTTCCTTAAGACCACCCTTCAAAGTGGTGAAAAATGAGGCAATAGAGCAGGTCACAGATGACAGCTTTTCACTATGGGCCTACTCAGGAAGAGTTGTTTGGCAGAATCACTTCATTAATCTCATGTGAGCCTTCTCCTATTACCCACAAGGCTTTGCATGAAATGTTACTTTTTTGGGCTGGAAATTTCTGAGCTCTATTTTTATCAAAAGGGACACCAAGAATGATAATACTTAGTAAAAATGAAATCCTATGGCTCAGCCTGACAAGTAGCATGGGAAGCTGGCAACTATGTGAGCCTCTTAAGGCAAGTCACGCTCGGAAGGGAAAAGACAGGGAGATGCCCAAGCAGCTTATGATAGAATGAGAAAGGGGCAGGACTGAGAGTGGCAGGCAACGAAACCACAAAAGACTCACAAAGAGAAATTTTTGCCTTAGCTCTCTAGAAGCCAAGAGACAGAAAAATAATGGAGGCTGCTTTAGGTGTACAAAGATAATTCCAAACTCAGAGATTGCTAGTGTCCAGGATGTCTGTGACTCTGAGCAGCAGGGTGAGAGACACACGCGCCCTGAATTTGCAAAGCCTCTGGGTTATGCATCACACTTGGCAGCTGTATTTGATGCTCTTCTTGTCAACAGTGTCATTGTTCAATATAAAGGGCAAGGAAGTAAAGAGCAGCAGGGACATCTTAAATATTAAGGTTATACAAATGACACCCTCAACATGAGATCACAGCCATAAACATTTCAGAAAAGGTTGTTTTAAATGCTCTATGTATCTGCTATTTTTATATAAGCTGACACATCTATGGAGGCCTTGGGAAAATGAAAAAAAATGTATTTAAACTAGCCACGCTTTTTATTCTGAATCTCTATTATCTTGCTGTTGGTATTCCCATAGAGCAGAGAGAAGGAATACAGAGACAGGTCATGTATGTTGGGCAAGGAAGAGTGCTTAGGGGCAGCAGATTATATATATAATTTATAATTTATAATATAAATTTATACATAAATTTATAATATACCTTTATTTTCTAAATCAGATCCTTCATAAATGTTCTGGGAATTTTCCTTGCTTCTCTCACAGTGTTTAATCTGTACTCCTGTGAAACAAGAAACAGTATCCTTATTTTACTCTGAAACTACTTTAATGGCAGAGATGAATCTGGATATGAAGGGAGGTGACATGAACCCAGAATTGTTATTCAATCACTGTTCTGTTTTCTCCCTATGATGAGTTCATTTTTCAGGGTAGTTTTAATGCAAAGCTTGTGATCAGTATCCACCCCCTCCTTAAACAATTGGCGCTGCCATCTGTGTCACCTGAGGCTTCCTTTTTTCCAATTATTATGCGTTGTAGCTTCGTGTAATGTGACACAATGAAAACATAAATAATTCCAGTCTTGTTTTGCCTGGAGAAAAATCTCCAGACAGTTACATGGTGCCAGCATACCGATTCCTGAGTAGGTGAGGTGATGTAATAGTCTTTCCACAAGACATGCCTCATTTTCTTTCCTTCATTTTTTTTTTTTTTTTAAATTCATCTGCTCTTTAAAAATCTTTGTTTAGTCTGATTAGCAATGTACTTCAGAGGCATTTTCTAGGGCATAGACTTGTGGGCCTGTGAACAACCCACTGTGCAGATGAAGCATTCTTCACCTAGGCTGAGCTGCTGGAGTTCAGAACAACCCTAGGGCATTTTTGTTTTCTGTTTTATATCTCGTTTGTTCTTTCCCTTTGTTCTCTTCCATTCTGAGGAAGGTGTGCACAAATGCAAAGTTGTTAGAAGTTTACCCAGCAGGAGGAGACTATGAGCTGTTTGGATTCTTTAAAATACATCTTGATTATTTGCCTAGTGCATTATATTATGATTAGAGAGTGGTCTCTTCATAGGTCTGTTTCTCAAGCAATTTATTTTAGCTAGAAATGTGTGGCTCCTTTAAAAACATATGCACTTTGAGTGTTCACTCTATCCTTCTATTATTAGCTACTTGTCTCCTCCCTTAAAGACCTGGAGAGACAGATGTTGTCTATTCCCTCTACAGTAAAGGTGTCTACCAGGAAACCATACACATTGGTAAATAATTGAAACATTATGTCTAGAGGATGCTGGACTTCAGTATTGCATTCTTTCCTCTGCTATTTTACTATACCAGCCAGTCCATGCTCTTTGGCCTCTAAAATATCCTAGAAGAGATTGTTTAATGAAGTACTAATGATTTACATTATCAGATAAATTACCAGATTATGGCAGAGTAATAATAATTAAAAGTTTTGTAAAATTTTTTAAGAACTTGAACTAGGTAGGGATCCAGGTTCATATTTAGCTTGCAGGTTCTTGCAACATTCAAGCCAACTGCTTTTGATCAATTTTTTTTTCTATGTCTTTTGCTCTCACTAGGAAGTCTTTTGTGATGGTAATAGGAAGGCAGTACCTTTTAAAGTGTTTCTGTACATAAAGTATCATCTCCACAATACACCCTCCTCTGAAACTTCTCCTTTAATATTTGCTGAACCTTACAAGCAGTGTGACTGAGGATAAAGCATCAATGAACAGCAGATACTTCAGTTTTCTACATACTTATTGCTTTAAGTATTGCTTTGTTATGTTTCAGTCAATTGACCAACGTGGTCCATTGTTCTCCATGATTTGTAACTGCCCTAATTGATCACAGGACATGATCCTAATACAGATTCATGCCAGATATAGGCAATGTTGGGTGTTAACAATATGGAATGATCCTTACCCTCAAGCTTCTTTTGTATAACTTTGATATGGGTAATTCAAGAATCCTACCTGGAAATGCCTCTTGGATTACTTAGTTATGTTTTCTATATTTTATTTTACCAACTGACTACTAACTAGGACAGGTAGTATTTCATCATGGTGAGGTTGCTCAGGTTTAGAGAATAAGAAATAAATCAGTTCATGATCTTTTATTTGTGCCTTATCAAATTGTTCTCTGAAAACTATACAAATCATGGTTCTCAGACATTCTCTTTGGAAACCATCTGTCCTTTCTCTTCATTCTTCACATTAATGCATTAGCATGAGGTGAGTTGACTGTCCAGTCATACAATAACTGATGCTAAATGTTTCAACATTCCTGATGTATCTTACTGTCTTTCCAAGTCTGTTCAAAATGGCAGTATGTGGGAAAAGATAGTCAATTGATAGAAGATTGGTTTAAAATAAAGCTCAAGTTAATAGAGAAATTAGAGTAATTCAGAATTCACATGTAAGTTTCATCACTTTATTAGTAAAGCATAGTTGAAGAAACATTTCCTAAAGTTTATTCTTGATACTAATTTTAAATTATCTATCTATCTATCTATCATCTATCTATCTATCTATCTATCTATCTATCTATCTATCTATCTATGTACCTACCTACCTATCCATCTATATATCTATCATCTATCATTTATATATTTATTATTGTGTGTTAGAAAAGGTGAACATTTCATTCTGTTCATGTGGGAGCATTACTCCTCTTTCTACTTTAAGTGAGTTCCAGGAATAGAATTTAGGTTGACAGGTTTGCCCAGCAAGCACTATTACCCTTTATCTAGCTCGCTAGCTCTTATTTGAAAAAATAGTTTCATTTTGTACTGCAAATGTGACAATAGTATAAGACTGAGCATTAACAAAAGTATAGTAAACACTTACTATGAAAATAAATGAAGATTGTAGAAGGAAAATAAATTGTGATTGAAGAAGACAGGTTGTTTTTGTTTTTATACCTAGGTGAGTGGAATATGACACACATCTCTACTATAGTAGTTTATGCTTCATTTTGTTATGATAGTTCTTAGAGCCATTTGTTATGAGAGTTCAATTTTACACAGGCATGTATTCTTCAAATGCAGATATCTCAGAATTAAACAAAAATATATAACTTTCAGAAAAAAAATGTAAGATATTAATTTCTGGGAATTAGTCAGGATATATACTCACCAAGATTAAGCAAAGCTAAGTATTTTGTGCTAATTTATATATAATGTAATTCCACCTTAAGCTGTGATTCCTTTAATCTTTTTAGACCATTCTCACGGATTCAAAATGCATGGCCAAGGGGGTATTTGTTGTTAAAATTTTTATAGTATTTGCTTTAAATTTTTCTGTCTCAAGCCTTGTTTAGGATGTTGTTACCTTAGCAAATCTTTAGGGTACCCAGATGTTTGTCAACCAAGTTTGCATCTATGGTACATTTGATTCTGTTTTCATCTATAGTCAATATCATTTATAGTGAAGACAAATATTGATAAAGAATATTTTGGGGATTTGTGCATAGCCTTCCATTAACTACTTTCTGCTGATTCGGGCACTGGCAATCTTATGGAGGTCCTGAGCCTGGATCATCTTACTTGTTAGCTTTGAAGCACTTAGCTCATTAGCAATTTACAATTAAAAGATGTAGGGAGCTGCGTACAGCCACACCTTAAGATGGCGTTGGCCTTGAGCACTCTCCCTGGTAAACAACTCCATATTTGGCTGAGGCCAAGAATCTCGCTTGCTTCCATGTGTCTGAGCCTATCGGTGATGCCCACATGGCTATCTTGGATTGGAAGCCCTGAGGGTATTTTGCTAAGAGCAGGATTCCCCCGCCCCCTGCCTCCCGGGGTCGTTCGTGAGAGAGTGGTTGTTCCTCTGAGTGAGTGAGTGAGTGAGTGAGTGAGTGAGTGAGTGAGAGAATGAGCGAGTGAGTGAAAGATAAGAAGATATCTGAAAGGCCCAAATAAACTGCAGAGAGAAGGATCCGGTGTTGAGTCTTCCTTGCTGGTTGAGGTTGCGTGACAAAAAGAAAACACAATAATAGACATAATCTAGAGTCTTTTTGTATTTTTCCATCTTTATGTAGTACATATACAAACACATATAAAACTTTATTTTTTTTTAAAGGACTTTCTCTACCCTTTTTCTTTTTTCTTTTCTCTCACCAGTCTATGTATATATTTTTTATTTTTATAGAATAAAGTCTTTTCTTTATCCATGTATCACCATGTTCAAACTTTCTTCCCCTTCCCAACCCCTCCCAGTCAGTCTCTCTCTTCTCCCCATCTCCTCATCTCCTCCTGAGAAAGGGCAAGAGGTCTAAAGGTGGCTTAGTTCCACATCCACTCCATGCAGATCCACTTTCCTCACCCCAACATCAAGACTGTGTCAGCGTTCCTCTGGAGGGAATGGGCTCCAAGGTGCTTCAGATCCCAAGCTCTTCAGTGATTGTGGTTTGCAGTTTATGTGTTCCTTGCTTTTTGTTTATAATCCTCTGAATATCTTTCTGTTTTTGATACCTCCCTCTGGAGGATATTCTCCAAATTCATCCATTTGCCTGAGAATTTTAGGATATCACTTTTTCTTACTACTGAGGAGTACTCTATTTTTTAGATGTACCACAGTTTGTTAATCCATTCTTCAGTTGAGAGGTATCTAGGTTATTTCCATGTTCTTGCTATTATGACAAATGCTACTAAGAACATAGCTGAGCTAATGATTTTGGGGTATGAATGTTCATTTTTACGGTGTATACCCAGTAGTGGTATTGTTGGATCCTTGGGGAGATTGATTCACAGTTTTCTGAGAACCCACCATAAAGAACTCAAGAAACCAGAGCCCAAAGCCCCAAATAACCCAATTAAAAAAGTGGGTTCATAACTAAAAGGGAATTCTTTTTTTTTCATCTTCATTCAAAAATTTTTTGCCATTATTATTATTATTATGATGATGATGATGATGTCTAAAGATGATGAGTACTTTTTCAGGTGCTTTTCAGCCATTCACAATTCTTCTACTGAGAATTCCCTTTTTAGATCTGAAACCCATTTTTTGATTGGGTTATTCAGGATTTTGGGCTCTAGATTCTTGAGTTCTTTATGTATCTTAGAGATCAGTCCTCTATCACTTGTAGTGTTGGTGAAAATATTTTCCCATTCTGTAGGCTATTGTTTTGTCCTATTTACAGTGTCCTTGGCTTTACAGAAGCTTCTTAGCTTCAGGAGATCCCACTTATTTATTGTTGGTCTTAGTGTACGTGCCACTGGTGTTATATTTAGGAAGTGGTCACCTGTGCCAATTCGTAGAAGTGTATTTCCCACTTTTTTTTTCTATCAAGTTCAAATTGGCTTAGTTTATGTTGAGATATTTGATCTACTTGGATTTGAGTTTTGTGCAGGGTGACAGGCTCAGATCTATTTGCATTTTTCTACACACTTCCATTCAGCTTTGCCAACACCATTTGTTAAAGATACTATCTTTTTTCCGTTGAATGTTTTGGGCCTCTTTGTCAAAGGTCAGGTGTTCATAGGTTTTTGGATTAATGTCTGGATCCTCAATTCTATTCCATTGGTCCACAAGTCTGTTTTTATGCCAGTACAAGGCTGTTTTTATTACTGTAGCTCTATAGTATAACTTGAAGTCAGAGATGGTGATACCTCCTGAGGTTCTTTTGTTGAGTAGAATTGTTTTGGCAATCCTGGCTTTGCTGTTATTCCAAATGAAATTGAGGATTGTTCTTTCAAGGTTCAAAAAATATTGTGTTGGGATTTTGATGGACAGTGCATTGAATCTGTAGATTGCCTTTGGTAGAATTGCCATTTTTATTATGTTGATCCTATCTATCCAGGAACATGGGAGAGCTTTCCTTTTTCTGATATCTTCTTCAATTTCTTTCTTCAGTGATTTAAAATTTTTGTCAAAGAGGTCTGTTACTTCTTTGGTTATAGTTACTCCAAGGTATTTAATACTTTTTGCTGCTATAGTGAAGGGTAATGTTTCCCTTATTTCTTTTTCAGCTCTTCTATCTTAAAAGGGAAGCAGAAGAGTTATCTAAGCAGAAGAGTTATAAATGGCTGAAAGGCACTTGAAAAAGTGCTCAACATCTTTGGCCATCAGAGAAATGCAAATCAAAACATCTTTGAGATACCACCTTAAACCTGTCAGAATGGCTAAGATTAAAAACACAGATGACATCCTATGCTGGAGAGGTTCCAGAGCAAGGGGAACCCTCCTCCACTGTTGGTGAGAGTGTAAACTTGTTCAGTGTTCAGGCTATGTGTATGTATTTAAATACACAATAAACTGTTTAGAGATTTTTATTTTTTTAAACCTGTCTTTACTGTATGTCTCTTATCTCTAATCTTTTTCCTATTGTGACCACACCCTTAATCTGCCAAGGTGTGGCTATGTTTAAAGACTAGGTTATGGCAGCTGACCTCACCCAGATCCTTGATGTCTGAGAGTTTAGCTTTATGGAAGAGATATTGGCAGAAACCATGTTTACCAGCCCAATTCTGAGGAATTTTAGGGTCCAGGCTGTCACCAAGTAGAGCACTGCAGCCTACTGCTCATGAACTCTATTTAAGTATTCAGGAACAGAACATCTTAAAAGTGCCACATGATTTTTGCTGCTAATGCTCAGTCAGGAGGGATCTCTTAAAGGGATTCTCCCATTGCTTGCTGGCAGCAAACAGCCCTCCCAGAAAATGCTGCTACAAAGAAGCTATCTTTGACTTTCTTTTCTTTTTGCCCATAAGAGCAGAAACCTTAAATCCATCGAATGAAGCTTGTGCTTCTACCAAGGATCTTGTGAGACTGGGAACTGGCCTTATTGCAGTTTAAGCTGTATTCTGAAAAGGTTGACATTTTGTAGCTCAGCTTGAACATCATACCAGAGTGTTTCTGTACCATGGCCCACTTGAGAGACACAAATCAGAAGCTGTTTTTGGGCTTTGTTTCTGTAATCTAGGATCCTTTTTAAGCTTTTTCTGGCTTTATGTTGGTGTAACTGACCCATGTCAGAGTGCCATTTGCTGTCAGAAGTGTAATTCAAACCCCCTCCTCCATTCAAAGACCAGGAACCTTGACAGAGGAAGTGAAACACTTGAGTCTGGCACCTTCGACCACTCAGCCATCCCTGACACACTACAGAAGAACTTTAGGTGACTGTTTAGGTAACCAGATATTTTTGCCATTTCTAGAACTTGAAAGTTGCTTGCAATGTACTTCCTGTTTAGTCAGGTAATATTATATTTTTCTGTGGTCTTTGATATACTTGAAGATTAGATAGTTATAATTATAGTTTTGTTAGTAATAATAAAAGATAAATTAGATGTGAAACTTTGGACTCACAAAAATAAGGTAGATAATTTTTTTTATTTCCTCTCTCTAGGGTATTCTTCTGTGAACTTATTGATTGTGATTTCATGGATGTATCTGGGGTCCTTAGGTTGTAGTTTTCCCTCTAATACTCTCTGTAGTGCTGGTTTGGTAGATAGATATTCTTTCAGTCTGACTTTGTCCTGAAATACCTTGTTTACTCCGTCTATGGTGATTGATAATTTTGCAGGGTATAGTATTCTAGTTTGGCATCCATGCTGTTTTAGCGTCTGTATAACTTCTGACCAAGCCCTTCTAGCTTTCATCATTTCCATTGAATAGTCAGGCGTTATTCTGATTGGTCTGCCTTTATATGTGAGTTGGCCCTTTTCTTTTGCAGCTCTTAAAATTTTTTCTTTGTTCTGTATGTTTTGTGTCTTGATTATAATGTGGCACACTGACTTTTTTTTGGGATCATATCTATTTGGTGTTCTGTAAGCTTCTTGTATCTCTATAGGCATTTCCTTCTTCAGGTTAGGGAAGTTTTCTTCTATGATTTTATTGAAAACATTATCTGTGCCTTTGAGCTGGTATTCTTCTCCTTCTTCTATTCTTATTATTCTCAAGTTAGATCTTTTTATGGTGTCCCAGATTTCCTGAACATTTTGAGTAATGGCTTTTTTAGTTTTACTATTTTCTTTGACTGATATATCTATTTGAGCTATTGAGTCTTCCACTTCAGAGATTCTATCTTCCATCTCTTGAACTCTGTTTGTTATGCTTGTATCTGTAGTTCCAGCTTTTTTCTTCAGGTTTTCTATTTCCATCTTTGCTTCATTTTGTGCCTTTTTTATTGCTTCTATTTCAGCTTTTATTTCAGCTTTTAGTTCAGCTTTTAGTTCCTGGCATGTTTCTTTCATAGATTTGTTCATCTCTTCCAATTTTTTGTTTGTCTTTTCATCTATTTCTTTAAGGCTTTTTTTTTCATATCTTCTTTGAGAGCTTCGATGAACATCAAAAAGGAATTTTTGGTGTTGCTTCCTTCTGTTTCCTCTTCATTGCTCAGTTCAGGTCTTGTATTTGTAAGATCGCCACTCTCTTCTGGAGTTACCATGTTGTCCTTTGTATTATTATGTAATTTTTTGCACTGACGTTTGTCCATGGCTTCAGTGGTTCACGATTAGATGGGTCCTGGTCAGTTGTGGCACTCGGGTTTGTGTGCCTCCTGTCACCTCTCTGGTCAGGGTCTGATTCTGTCTTTCAAAGACCCCTGCAGTTGTTGGTTCGCTCAGTTCGAGGTTGTGGTGGGGAGCCGTGCAAATTCCCTCAGCAGGAGCTGTGGGTATGGTCAGGGGCAGAGTTTACCTGCCCCTGCTCCAGAGGTTGCTGGGACTCTGTAGAGAACACTTGGTCCTGGGAGCGAAACCGGAAGCAATGGGAGCTCAACTCTCCCTCCCAGGCTGTGATATAGGCGCTGAGGCCTGGTGACCCCTCCTTACCTCTGGGCGGGGTCTGAATCTGCCCTTCAGAGACCCCTGTAGTTGGTTTGCTCAGTTAGCTCAGTTCGCTCAGTTCAAGGTGGTGGTGGGGAGCCATGCAAATTCCCTCAGCAGGAGCTGTGGGTGTGGTCAGGGGCAGAGTTTACCTGCCCCTGCTCCAGAGTGCACTGGGACTCTGCAGAGAGCACTTGGTCCCGGGAGCGGAACCGGAAGCAATGGGCAGATAATTTTCTTTTAATTTTGCTAAATACAAATAGGCTAGATATTGTAACTGTAATACTTGCTTGATAGCTGTTTAGTTGTATGTAATTTTGCTATATTAGAGTTGAAAGCTGCATTTTTGATTAGAGAGAAAAGGGGAAGTAGTGTGGTATGTCTTTCTCTATGCTCTGAATTAGCATTGAATAATAAAGGAACTTTTTTGGCCTATGCAAGGCATCTTAGAAGCAAATGGGAAATACAAACATAGTTAAAGGGGAAGGAGGCAGAGACACTGAGAGATGCTATCCAGCCACCCAAAAAGTAAGACATAATGAAGTACAGGTAAACCATGACCAATGTGGTAAGACATAGATGAATTGAAATGGATTAAGTTGTAAGAACTAACAAGCAATATGCCTGAGCCATAGGCCAAATAGCATTTAATTAATATAATACTTTGTGTAATTATTTGTGATTACTGTACTGGATCTCAAGGCTAGTCTGGGAAACTTCATACTAAAAATGTGATAGAAGATTTTTAAAATATAAACTTTTAAAAGCTCAAAGAATAGAAAAAGAATAGAAAATATAAATGCCTTATACTCTTTATCATGGGTTGTTTATCATGCAATCTTTTTTTAATCATCACCTACTATTACCCTTTCTTGGTGTTCTTTCTAAATGTTATGCTATACTCATATTTACATCTATTCAGATGCATACTAGTATGTATTATCTGCAAAGGCCACATATACAAAGCTAACTTCTTTTCAAGCTTCAAATGTATAATGGATTTTGTGTGTGTATGTGAATCAGTATTTAAAAATGAAATTGATAGAAAAATACAAAACCCCAAATAACATTCTATTCTTTCAGAAAGGCCATGATACCTGTATAGCAGTTCATTTCTATGTATAGAGTTAGAGACTAGAAAAGTATGCACTTGAATTGTACCTTAATCAAGCTTTATGATATTTTTATTTGTGAATTCATTACCATAAAGAGATTTTTATCTTTAAAAAATGGAGAAGGATAAGAAACAAAAGAAAAATAGAGCTGAAAGTAATATAGTCACAAACTAGGTCATGTTCAATGTTAAATGTCTTTTTTCACACTAAACTGAAATCTCCTTCCTTTGAGTTTCATGCAGCCTTTGACCTGACACTGACAGGTAAAGCTACCTAGAATATAAGAAGTCTTTTTTCTACATTGTATTCCCCAACCATCTGATGTAGCTGCAGACAATAATCATGATTAAACTATAAACTACCTTCTATTTGGAATCACTGAATAGTGTTTTATGATTGGACAGTGATTTAAAGTTTTAAAGTTCCACTACATTCAATATTTTATTGGTAACAATTATATAAGATTAGGTAATCTTATTAGGAATGGCCATGCTAGTAAGCACCTAATACTAGATTCACAAGTGAGGTAAAAAGGGGAATGGCATGGGTAATTATTCTAGTGGGAAAGTGAGTGAGTTTCATGTAGCAAAGCACAAGTAAACATACAATGACTCAGATGTTTGAACCATATGCCTGTTTTGAATCATTTTTATCCAATTTTTTCTTGCTACTGACTGCCATTGTTCAATGCTGATTATCATCAACAGAAACTGTTTTCCTGTCATAGGTCAGCTTTGGCAGTTAGAAAGGATCTGACATATTCCTGGTTTACAGACCCTAGAGAAGGACTTGGTGGACAGATCAGGATTCTGTCTCTGTAGCTGCCACAATTGTGATTGGATGCTCCTCCTATGTTCATGGCAGATTGCTTTCAGGAAAGGCAATCATACAACAGTCACATACTGGGTATTATGTCGATATAATCTTATGGATGAGGAAGCTGGAACTTAGGGTAATTAGGTAATTTTTTTCAACCTGGTTTCTTGAAAATGACAGGCCAAAAATTTCAGATAATATGTGTGATGTGTCTTTATCATTTTTCTTCTTCAGTTTTTACTTTTCAAACTGTGTTATTCTGGTGTTTATCTAAGTCTTTTTCTATAAAGATTTAGTGGCACTTTTGTAAAAATGTTTATTTAATGACCTTTGTGACCGAGAATAGCCTATGAAAGAGAAATGAAAAACAGAGAAAAATATGAGTTAGTTTCTTTACTTTTATTAATATATACCCCACTTAAGTCATGTTAATTATTCTAGACATCTTTGTTGTAATGCGAAAAACTGTCTACATTTTCCATTGAAAGAACATGAGCCGGTAATTTTATGTTTTAAAGATAAATCTCTTTAAAGATACAATATGTTAAATTTTGATCCACTTTCTTCATGGTTCTAAAAATTCCTAATGCTCTGTCAACCACTCTATGTCAACAGCATACATTTGAACACAAACATCAGGATACATGATCTGGTATAAAATTCATTCTG
Source organism: Sigmodon hispidus (assembly GCA_004025045.1). NCBI lineage: Eukaryota > Metazoa > Chordata > Mammalia > Rodentia > Cricetidae > Sigmodon > Sigmodon hispidus. The sequence goes on along the minus strand of PVIH01002505.1, from coordinate 53,778 downwards.
AGTTTTGTAATTCCACCTACAGAGCATCATGATAAGGTTTCTTTATATAATACATCTAGTATGATTTAAAAGTGCAAATAATTTTCTCTAATTGTGATTCTGTTCTTTGGTATCATGAAGAATAAAAGATTAACTGAAAAATCATGAGTCAGAAGGCTTGCCCTGACATTTTTCAAGACATCTTTGGATTTTAATAAAAATCATATTCAATATGGTTATAGAATGGTAGCTTATGTAAAGTATAATGTCAGGGTGGATTTCAGGTGTGAGTAGACCCCCTTATTAATTGGATTATCCCATCCTTCAAGATTCTCCACTGTTCATCATCCAGGGACTCCAATATACTGAATTCTCACTCAGGTTCTCCATGCTGCAGGCTTTTGGGAGCCCCTACTGGAAACTGTCTGCATTTTTCATCACACAAAATTAGGAGAAATTTTGTGACCATTTTAAAAACATTTATAGAGAAACTTTTCAAGTTTTTGTGTTGACAAAAGAAAGCTTATTGCTTAAAAAGAATGTGATAGTGAGTTGTGCATTTTCTAAAAGGTCAACCAGCTGAGTGAGGAGAATGAGCCCCAGGCAGGGCTTCACCTTTCTACCTCATTTCACTTTAATATGCACAATTTAAACAAAATATCCTTTAAGATTGACAAAAATAATATCCATGTTAGTGTGTATTTGAAGTATATACACACATACTTCCCCAAATAAACTGCATATACTTATAATTGCAAATGAAAGAAAATCATATCATGTTGAGTTTACTTTACATTATGCTCATAGTTTTTTGTATTGAAGTTTCTTGCACTTAGATTTTGTAAGATTATATATACATATATGTATGCATTATTATATATGTATGATATATATGCATATAATACATATATACATCATATATATGTAACATCACCCTTTTAAAATCTTAAATATTATGTAATCCTCTTAATATTTGAATAAATAATGATTAAAATAACTTATTTTAATTATGATTCTTTCCAAGATATAATGGCAAGAACAAGGATTATTAGTGAAGAGTCTCTTGATTTGGTTTTCAGAATTCTTTAAATAAGCTTAAGTAAGCTGGCAACTTAATTAATTGATTTGAGGGTATCTTACAAATAGAAAAGAATGAATGCTCAGCTTAAGAAAACCAAAACCAAAGTAGCTTAGTTCAGCATCCACTCCGGACAGATCTGCTTTCCTCACCTCCACATCAAGACTGGGTCACGTGTTCCTCTGGAGGGAGTGGGCTCCAAGGTGTTTCAGATTGCAAGCTGTTCAGTGGTTGTGGTTTGCAGCTTGGACCTCCTGCCCTTTTGGGGGAGGAGATAAAGTGATGTGGAGAAGAGAGTGACTGGAAGAGGTGTGAGGGGAAAGGGAGTTTGAACAAAGGTATATATGGATAAAAAATATGACTTTATTCATAATAAAAAAAGACAACCAAAATAAACAAATAAACAAACCTGAAGCTCAGTGGTAGAGCGAATGTTCAATACCCATCACTGAACTCAAACCAAAATGAAGTTGAGGAACAGGGATACAGTTCTCTGGTAATTCTACTCATCACTGAGATAATTACAGGCTCCTTACTATTCCCATACTGCCTTTCCTTATCTTCTCTTTACACCCTTACACTTCTTCCTGTATATCTGGGTCTCCAACTGAAGTCATCACTAACACTGGGGACAGTCTTCCTTTCTCAGACAACCTTTTCTGTAAATACCTTTACAGATCCTTCCTGAGTCACATCTACTTGATAACAGGCAACAAACTGGCAACTAAGAGTAAACACCACAGGGTCTGCCCTAGTGATCTGAAGTTGCAATTTGGAAACAATTATGTTGAAATATTAGTTGGGGGGCTTGTAAAAAATTGTGTCAGATAGCCAATTGTGATCAGCATTCATCTCATAAATATTATCCTCATAACTCAAATAGGTTGGAGAGAAAAATAGGATTCTACTTTACTTAATATACAAAGTAATAGATATTCTGAAGTCCAGTGCTAGTTTTAGGTTATTGTTCAAGCATTCACTGAAAATTTAATACCTTTATGTTATCTATATAGATTTTTTTTATTTTGACATAAATGTCAATATATAGACAAAATAGACTTGTCAAATTAAATAATACTTGCTTATATAATATTAAAAGGAAATTGATTTTTTTTCAGCTTAAGGGATAGTTATTACTAAGGAATTAGACATGTAAAAATCTTATAAACAATATACAGGCTGGCAGGATGGCTCAGTGGATAAAAGTCCTTTCCACACTTGCTTTACTATTTTAGTTCAACCCCTGAACCCCTTTTTGAACCTCTATGACTTCAGTAAGCTTCAGAGAAGCTTGGCTAGGGTTTTCAGTGCCAGGCCTGACTTCATTCTTGGTAAGTAGGCCTTAAGTCCAGTAGCAGTCATTGGCTACTCTCAGATGTGAGTTTCACTTACTGTACTATTATGGATAAAATAGCTCACCATTTTAGTCATTGTTGGCATTCATAGATGTTGCAGCTGTGTGGGATTATTTAATTACTTCCTGTTGTAGAAGATTTCCAGACCCGTTTAGGCCAGAAATTCAGACCTTGCCTGTGGCGGCTTTTCCCCCCAAAGAATTGAATCAGACACTTATGTTAACTACATAATGTTTGGCCTATGTCTCAGGCACATTGCTAGCTAGCTTTTTCATCTTAATTCAACCCATTTCTAGTAATCTACCTGCCATGTGGCCCGGCCCGTGGCTCACCTGGATTCCTAACATGGTTCTTCTTCAGGGTCAGATTGAGACTGACTGACTCTGCCCTCCTTCTATTGTCTCTACTCTGATCCTCCACCCACTTCTACAGTGCTCCACATAGGCCAAATCATTTACTGTATTTACAGCATACAGAGAACATTTTCATCACAACTTCCTTTCCTTGACATCCTACATAACATTTTCTGGTACCATGGAGGTTAAACCCCCAAAGACAAATGCAATATATTGTTCCTCATCTGCAGAGTGTAACTTCAAATCCTAAGATGTGAGTATACAACCTGGACTAACCACAGAAACAAGGTGGTAGAGGTGAGATCATGAACTCACCACAGAAAAGAGAAAAGAATAAGGAAACCAAGGTGATGGAGATGTGGTCAGGGGTAGGGCTTGAGGGAACAATGGCAGAATACAAATTGTCTGAGGTGGGAAATGGAAGAACTAAGAATGGGTTCAAAGTGGTGACGAGGGAGAAAGGTCAATATAGACAGAGAAGGAGAAGAAGACAAAAGTTGTTTGATATAGCCATTAGGAACCATATTATTTTATATTTACCTGAGATTTTACACAACACACACACACACACACACACACACACACACACACACACACCTTAAAGAAAGTTAAGCTATGAGGTCTGTAAATGCTCCTGAAAAGAACCATATACTAATAAAATACTGCAGGCACAAGGCACTTTCTTTCTAATGGTTTGAGTAGTCCAAGTGAGGGATCTTCTATTGCTCATTATACCATACATGTAGGACACAGGACTTGGATGATGTGAGTTTAATATGAGCTAAAGAAAATAATGTTTTTATAATTAAGTGTTCTTTGGAGGTTGTTCATATTGGATATTGATTTGTGAAAGACATTTGGAGAGGATTCTTATCACATGTGCATGAATACACACATACATATACCCCTACTCCTTTAAATATCTCAAAGGATTTTTTTATAATTCCTTAGAGATCGCTTAAATCCTTTAACAAAAGCTGGAACTAATCTTTATAATTAAAGAGAATAGCTGATTTTAAGAAGTCGGTTGCAATCACCTTTCATGTCAAACTTGTCCAGGTCATCTCACATACCAAAGAGGCCCTTATGGAGGACACTGGGGCCCCATCTTGTCAGAATTAGGCAAACACAAAGAAACAGATTAAATTAAAAAAACTACAATTCACTTTTTTAATGTATTGTTCCATAAAAGCACAGATACAATTGAGTAGCTTATTAAACTGGAAATCATTTCACTAGGTGGATTAAACAGCATCAGTAAGAAACTGAGAATTCAGGCCAGCCACAAAATTTGCTAAAGTTCGCCATCTAGAGGTCTATGGGAGTAAATTTTGGAAAGTACTTTCAGATTGATTTTCTATAAAGTACAGATTATTGTTGTTTATTAAATAAAACGGAGGCTGAGTAAAGGGAAGATACTCCACTTATTACTGAATGCACATATGGTACTTTCAATTTTGACCATTTAATTTTAAGTGCAGGCAAGGTTGTTTCTAGTTTTCTGTAGACAGCCATTTTGATTGCTATATTGTCAAGGATCTTTTAGGCAAGCTGGTTTACAAATTTCTCCACACTGTGTGAGAGACAGAAAAACAATACATTAGAGACTGGTAAATGTACCATGATGCTTTTAATGATTAACAATTTTTTGACTATCAAGACTGACAGTCAGGGTTATTTGCATTCCTGGTGAGTACTGCAGATGTTCATCTTAAAAATTGTGGGGCTATCGGAAGAAAACTATCTGATAAGTTAAAAAAAGGGGGGTATCAATCTATAACTCAGTGCTGAGGCCCCATTTCATAACACATGAAAGAGAGACAGAGAGAAACATTTGTGTGCTTATGGGAAACACACAGACTTGTTATTTTAATAAAGAACTGTAATATAAATCTTTGTCATGATCTTTGCTGTAGTTGGTGACAAAAGTCCAAGTATCTATCACGAACACACTTGTGTTTTCAGGAGTGCATCCCACACGACAGCTCGTCACTGCTAATACAGAGGACAATGAGCTTTGAAATGAAGTTCATAGGATCACAATAGATCCTACATGTAATGAAAACATCCTAATCAACTAGATTGAAGGTTAGGATCTTAAGTGCTCACTAAGTCACAAGGTGATGGGTGTGGCAGCAATAGAGACACAATGTTAGATTGCTGCCACTGGGAATGAAATCATTTGTCAGGACAGTGTGATCTGTATTTTAAATGACATGAGTAAATGTACTCCATGTTAATAGCAGAAAGCAATATGGAAAGTGATTGTTGTTATTTTATTATTGTTGTTGTTACTGTACTTACTACCTCTTTGCTAGTAGTCAAATTGAACTACTTCTTTCATTTAAAAGAACCCTTGTGTTTGTATCTTTGAGTTATAAGTAACATTTAAGGGAAGGTATCACTTTCTTAAATGGTTGCATTTACATATGACTTCACGTTTTAGAATTCTGATGCAAGGGAAAGTGTTTCTTAGAGATGAGGAATCGCTGTAATATAAAAATGACCCCATTGAGTAGAGATAATATGCACCTCTGTAATTAAGAGCCCTGTGTTATGGTATAATTACTTGCTGTCCTTACACTGACCTCTATAAAAAGAGTGTCTAAATATTACAATGTAATTTTAGCATTTGTCTTTTGAAGTGTGTTCCTCCTGTGAAAGGCAGTGCATCTGTGGATAATATATCCACAGCAGGTCACTGACAAATGTGGTGCCACCAGCAGTAGAGTTCCTTCTCTTCATTTCACAGACCTCATATCTTGAAATCGACTTAAAGACAGTAATAAGGTTGGAGAGATAGCTCAATCTCCGTGTTCATCAGTGCTTGGGGACTACGTGAACCACAGTTACTGTGGGCTGTTTGTTCATTAGGCACCATTCACAGCCCACTAACTATAGCAAACCTATTACATTAACAGTACCAAGATCTTCAAGCTTGATGGGAGCATTGCCTAGGGGGGGATACTCCCTGAATCTAGAGATGTCTTCTATACTTAGAGCAGAAAAATGATCATAGGGACTGTTTCTATTTAATGGGAGGTTGATAAGTCTCCCCAGAATCTTTGTGACTACAAAAATACACCTTCCCTCCTTAACTGTATGTATTCACACAAATCCCTGCACCCCTGTGGTTGTTCAGTGGGATGGTACACTATTCTCAAAATTTATATTTTAATTGCTTAAAACATGCTCAAACTGTTCTCATAAAAATGTGTGATGGATTGAAAGAAAATGGCCCATGCTGAGAGAAAATGTACAGCCGACGAGTAGCACAATTGGGAGGTGTGGCATTCTTGTGAGTAGTTATGGCCTATAGGAGGAAATGTGCCACAGTGCCCGTGGCTTTAAAGGTTGCATATTCTCAAGTTACGTCCAATGTCTGAGACCTTTCTTGTTGCGTATGCAACATGTAGGGATTCTCATGTCCTCTGTCAGTACCAGGTCTGCCTGCACACTACTATGTTACACCATTATGATAATGGACTGAACTTCTAAAAATGTAAGCCACTCCAACTAAATGATTTTCTTTTCTGAGAGTTGCCATGGGCATGGTGTCTCTTCACAGCAATAGAATCTCTAAGACAACACAAGAGTAATTCATTTTCTTTTGGGAATGGGTTACATTCATGTGCTAATGCTCCTCATACATTGAGATGCTCAGAAGATTTTTGACTGTATAGCAAAGGTAACAGAATGATTCAAGAACTGTAACATTTTGTTCATGTCCTGGATATACTGCTTCCCTCATTCTGGAAGTTGGGGGCATTTTCTAAAACATGTCTATACAACAGTTATGTATGATAGGAATAAGGATGCTACCTGTATATTCACTATAGTGGATGGTGATAGAAGAAGGACTGATGTGAAAAGAGTTTGGCAATGTTCACTAATGGAGTGATGCTTAGTCACAGTATGCAGCCTTGAAACCTGCCTGTGTAATATATTTCTCCATGCCAATGGAGTCTTACTGTTACTCTTTCTGACAAAAGAAGGCTTTGCATAAATCAATACCTACATTTTATAAGAAGGTTTTAAGGCCTTTAAGAGGTGAGCAACATTCTGATTTGACAGTAATACACAGTCATTTGTAAAGCACATGATTTTCTTTAGCTTCAAAGACATTCTCTAGAATGTAATGCACATGAATGAAAAGCAGTGAAAAGAAATGTGGTCTTCATTTGATGGGCTTCAACACCATGCCTGTTACAATGGTAGATTTCTCCCATTCACATTTCTTCTGGTCTTTTCTCAACTGTAACTAAGGAGAATTTAATTGCTTTAATTAGGGGTGGTTTGAAGATTGGCTGATAGTCTAATTGAACTATACAGGTAAGAGTCAATAATTAGTATTTTTGTTTCTTTTTAATGAGACAAAGACAGCAAGCAGAAAATGATTAGGTGTGGGAATGGTTACTCCCACACTTCTACATGGTATCTGACTCTGTTTTCCTCTGTAGATATCTGTAGAAATGATTCCTCATGGCCCTTATCACCTTCTTTTTTGCTAATTTCTCTTTTGTTCTTTGGTTATACATCCTCATTTTATCTGTTCTCATCACCTTGCTATTTTCCACCAAATCCAAAGCATTAACAAGTGTTTAAAATGTATTTTTTAAGTTTAATAAAACATGTTAATTTTAGTAATATAGTAAGACAATGTAAATAGTATCTCTTACTCTGAATAAGTAGAAGAAAGTATCTATCTGTCTGTCTGTCTGTCTGTCTATCTATCTATCTATCTATCATCTATCTACCTATATCTATTTATGTGAATGACTACTATTGTTTTTTACAGTTTTAAACCTGGAAATGACAATATTTCTGTAAAAGACCAGATACAGATGCTTTCATACTGTAGGCTTCTTAGAGATGATACTATTGTTTCTGAGGATATATGAGTAAATATCTATTTACTTACAGTCAGGGCACAAACAGACAGATCCAAGGTTTCTGCTCAACAACGTGGCTGCAGTTACTCACAGGGGCATGCATGGGTGATATAAAGGCAGGTTCCCCATCTACATGCGCCTGAGGCAACTTACCATTACTGAAGTATTCTACCCACAGTTTGGACAACTGGCAAAAAGTTGTACCAATGAAGAATTCTATGGTTCAATTTGAGAAGTTACACCAATAGATATATAACCCAGTAAGTTATCAAGTTATTGTTTCTATAATTCCAAGGAAGGAGTAGATTGGTAAGCCATAGCCTGTTCTTTCCAAGAGAATTCTAAGAGAATTCTTTGCTGTATGGACTCCTATAAATTATTACAGCTACTTTGATAAAAGATAACTGTGTCTATGTTCAAACTAAGAGCAGCGAATCAACAATAGTCTGCATGGTTTTACTTGTCATTATGGTATAAAGTCAGCCATAGATAGTCAATAATCAAGCAAGTATGGCTATACTCAAATAAATCTTATTTATGGGATGTGGAAAACTAAATTGATATAGTTTAAAACATGTTAAATACATTGTCATATTTTCCACTTTATTTTCAGTTTATGTCATGTGCTAAGTTAGATATTGGGACAGACTTGGCCTACAGGCCATCATTTATAAGAATCTGTTTTAACTCTGTGATTTGCGCATGTATTCAAACTTCCAGGTAACTTAGAAACAAATTAGAATATATGATAATATTGGGTGAGGTGGGAACTCATTATGGAAGCCTCAGGCTAACTAGAAAAGTCATTTTAATAAATGATGTTATCAACAGATTGATTTATTTTCTCTTAAGAGGAGAATTGAGTGATACAAACAATGAGGTAGATTCATCTAGAGTGCTGTGGAATGTGGATGCAAAAGGAAATACGACCTGAATACTCAGCATACTTCTGTCCTCATCAAGTATCAGATAAACAGGTCTTTGAGTAGGCAACAACCTTGTAAAAAGCAAAGATGATAAAACAAGCACCAAGAAAACTTAGTAAATAATTGACCATAAGAACTGAAGTGGAGGACATATTTAGTTAAAATAGTGATTCTATTTAAATCATATTTGAAATGAAATTGGGAGTAAGTGCAAACAGGATTAAGATTTGAATCATGTATCCATTTAAGGATAAATAGCTGAGTATACTACATGCTATAGAATCTTCAAAAAAGAAAAAGTCTTTCGAGGATTTTGAGGTTTTAGTTACCTGTTGCTACTTTGTTGTCAAGTAACTAGGTGAGATAATGGGACTCAAGAAGCGTGAAGAATGAGACTATCTCGACCATTGTACAACTTTATGTTAAGTAAAGAAAACAAGAAAAAGTTCTTAGAAAATTACAGACAACTAAAGGCCTGGTAGTTTATTGAGCCATAAGTATATACATTTATTTTTTCTTGGTTGTATTAGTATATAATGGGAGACAAATTGTTTTGTTCAGATGTTATTACCTGAAAATTTTTACTACAGAACATTCAAGGATGTTTATACAAAGTAAAATAATTTATAGTATTGTGAACTGCAGAGTTAAATAACTCAGTGTCTTCTAGAGAAAACTCAACTTTATAACTATCATATTTCATTTCCTTCCAGGGTCATGCTATTCTACACATGGCTCTTCTTTATGGACCTTTTTATCCATCAATTAGGAGAAGTGTTATGCCTCTAGAAAGCAGGCAGTAAGGTACCTCAAGGCTATGAAGTTCTAACCTCTTTTTCTTCCTCAGTAAAAGCTGTTCTTCTAAAGAAAGTATTCCCCTAAGCACAAGCTCAGTTTAAATAACCCATTTGTTGTTTTCCCAGAGGTTGGGAGGTATAATATAGTGTGTTAAATGTATTAGTTTTCATAGAGTATTTGACATATAAATCTATGTGAAGGAGTTTGGATCCTTTCTTTTAGATTCTTTCTTGTAATGTGAATGATTACCTCCCACTGCACTTCTCTAAACTAAGAAACAAAAACATTCCTCTTTGTTCAAAGTAACTGAATGATAGTCATCCATATCACTTGGTATATAACACTTTTATATCCTATCCTCGCATTTATGAAATCAGCCTGTGACCAGCATAACAAAAGGTTTTGAGATCTTGGTAGTGAGACAGATAGGAAGTTGGTTAATATACAATGTTAGATACAGTGAAAATTCATCTAAAAATCTGTTTAGATGTATACTTTAGTGACTTTCTGTTAAGGTAAAAACTGTGGCTGTGAGTTATTCAACTTTTTTGTTTGAGATGTAAGCTCAGGAGTGTTTCAAAAAATTGGTGTGATATATAGACATCAGGTATGATATATCATACAGTGTGCAGAGGACATTAATTTGGTGAAACATGTAAGCTATGATGGCATAGTAACTGCATTGATTAAAAAATTAAATTTCTTTAATGAAGTTGGAAATATCTGGAAGATGCATGCTTAGGTTTTCTTGAGATCAAAGAACGTGTCTGACTTACTTTTGTATCACCAGGGCTTATACTTCTAGGGTACAATAAGCAATCAGTTGTCTTTTGGAATATACAAATTAATAAATGGTTGGGTGAATTGCCACACTAAATGAATAAGATATTGACTTTTGCATGGTTTTCCAGAAGAGTCATTCAGATTACTAACTTAATTCTACCATGACATATATTCACCTCTGTGTTACTATGGGAACTGCTTTCCTGGGTTGTCATATAACAACACATAGACAATAGTCCATCATAAGTGTGGGATTATGTTGTTTTGCCTCAAGTAGCTAAGCTTCCCAGATTCCATGACTTGAAATTGCTTCTCATCCTTAATGTTATAATAAATACTAAATGCTTAATAACATGCTTTCTACAAAATCTTTTCTGTTTTTATTTACTTAAATGATTTATTATTTATTTTATGTGGATGAGGTTTTTTGCCTGCTTTTATGTATGTGGCCCATGTTTACCTTGTGCTTATAGAGGCCAGAAGAGGACATCAGACCCTGGACTAGACTTACAGATAGTATCAGTTGCCATGTGGGCTCTGGAAACTGAACACAGGCCCTCTAAAAAGAAGCAAGTTCTCTTATTTGCTGAGCCATGTCTTTAACATTTCTGTGAGTTACTTTTTACTTCGACCCTTCCTGATATCTACAAATTCCAAAATAAGAATATCTGGCTACCTCTAAGCTACCTACCAGTCAAAATCTCTTATTACATTTTAGATTCATGATTATTTTCACTGACTCCAAGATAGCATACAGGCTTCTTATCCTATATCAAGAATGACTTCTGGATGGTGCTGAGGATCAACGGATAAGAGAGCTTTTTGCTCAAGCCTGCTTTCATAATTTCCCAGTTACCTGTGTATATTACTTTTCTTTTGCTGTGATAAACACCATGAGCAAAGTCAACTTATGGGAGAGTTTATTTTAGCTTACACTTGCAGAGGAATATAAATCTATCAAGTTAGCTAGGGCTGCCAGCTATAGGCATGGAAGAAAGAGAGCAGAACTGGGAATTCACACTCTAATGTTAAGGACAAGGCAGAGAGAACAAACTGGAGGTGGCATGAGGCTTTAAACCATCAAAGCTAGTGCCCAATCATGTACTTTCCCAGCAAAGAATCTTCCCCAAACATCACCACAAACTGGGAACAAAATATCTAAACCCACAGGAGACTTTTCTTACTCATATCACCACACCATGCAAAAGTGGGGAGAGGGGTCACTCCACAAAACTGTCCTCTTGTTTCCATACACGTGTTGCAGCATGTGCACCCCATCCACAATCACAGTTAGCTATCAATGCAGTTAAAATAATGTTTTTTCTTTAGTTTGTGATAATTGGTATAAATCTTAAACATTTTTGAAATCTTAAATATGGTAAGCTTAAAATTTGTATGTTATACTTCCACCAGCATTGGAGGAGTGTTCCCCTTGATCAACATCCTCTCCAGCATGAGCTAGTATTTGTGTTGTTCATTTTGGGGGTTGCCTTGTCAGCCTTTATATGAGGGGAGATGTAAGACTAAAGTCTTGCTGCAACTTGATTTGTTATGTTTTCATATTTTTCTTTTTTTATTTTATTTTCATTTTTATAGAATAAAGTCTTATTTTGTATCCATTTATCTTCTTGTTCAAATTCCCTTTCCCCTCTCACCCCTTATTTAAAAGAGTGTTTTTCCATTCCAACCACAGCTCTCCTCCATCCCCTCTTCCCACACTTCTCCACTCCCTCCTCCCACTCACCCCCAACTCTCCCCACCCCACCTCCCATCAACTCCTCGAAGAGAATAAGGTCTCCCATGGGGAATCAACAAAGCCTGGTATCTCAACTTGAGATACCAGACCCTTCCCCCTGTATCCAGGCTGAGAAAGGTGTTCCTCTGTAGAAAATGGGCTCCAAAGGGCCAGCTCATACATGAGACATTAATCCTGGTCCTACAGCCAGAGGACTCACAAACTGCTCAAGCCACACAACTGTCATCCATATTCAGAGGACATAGTTAGCTCTCACTCAAGCTCCCCAGCTGTCAGTCCAGTCAGTGAGCTCCCAGTAAGTCAGATTAGCTGTCTCTGTGTGTTTCTCTATTATGATCCTGACCCCTTTGCTCATATAATCTCTCCTCCCTCTCTTCAATTGGACTGGGAGCTTGGCCCAGTGCTTAGCTGCAGGATCTCTGCATCTGCTTCCATTAGTTGTTGGATCAAGGTTCTATAATGATAATTAGGGTGGTCTTCAATTTGATTACAGGGGAAGGCCAGTTCATGCACCCTCTCCAATATTGCTTCAAGTCTTAGCTGGGGTCATGATTCGGGATTCCTGGGAATTTTATAGCACCAGGTGACTCTCAAATGGTGCCCTCTGTGAAGATATTTTATTTCATTCCCTCTCTGTCCCTCCAGAACTCTACCTCCTCTTACCTGACTCCTATGCTCTCAATTTACTCACGAGATCGCTTCTACTTTCCCTTCTCAGGTGGATCCATGAATATCTCTGTTAGAGTTCTCTGTGTTACCTAACTTCTCTGGGGTTGTGGTTGTAGCCTGTATATCCTATCTATGTCTAATACCCACTTATGAGTAGGTAAATATCATATTTGTCTTTTTCACTTTGGTTTATCCTACTCAGGATGATTTTAACTTCTTGCAAATTTCAATATATTTTTTTCTGCTGCATAATATTCCATTGTGAAAATGTACTACTTTTCTTTAATCCATTCTTTTGTTAAAGTACTTCCAGGTTTTTCCATGTTCTGATTATTATTAATAATGCTGGTATGAACATAGTTGAGCAAATGTCCTTTAAAGTTATCAGAAAATGAAAAGATCTTATATGCTGTTGGATAGGTGGGATCAACATAGTAAAGATGGCAATCTTACCAAAAGCAATCCACAGATTCAGTGCCATTCCCATAAAAATCCCAACACAATTCTTCTCAGATCTCAAAAAAGAACAATGCTCAACTTTATATGAAAGAACAAGCAAGCAAGCAAACAAACAAACAAAAAACAGGATCATCAAAATTATCTTGTACAATAAAGAACTTTGGGAGCCATCACTATCCCCAACTTCAAACTACACTATAGAATTATAGTAATTAAAACAGCTTTATATTGGCATAAAACAGATATATGTATCAATGGAATCAAATTGAACACACTGACATTAATTTACACACCTATGAATATTTGATATTTAACAAAGAAGCCAAATATAATGGAATAAAGAAAGAATCTTCAACAAATAGTGTTTGCATAACTAGCTGGTAGCATGTAGAAGAATGCACATAGATCCGTATTTATCACCCTGAACAAAACTCACATTTAAGTGGATCAAGGACCTCAACATAAACCCAGTAACACTAAACATGATAGGAAAGGAAGTGAAAAACAGATTTGAATGCATTGGCACAGGAGGCCATTTTTCTCTGTGCTTTTCTTCTCTGAGATTACCAATTGTTTGTGGTTTCATGGGTGTATCTAGGATCCGTAGGTTGGAGTTTTCGCTCCAATGCTTTCTGAAGGGTCGGATTTGTAGATAGATATTGTTTAAGTCTGACTTTCTCATGAAATATCTTGTTTACTCCATTTATAGTGATTGATAGTTTTCCTGGGTATAGTAGTCTAGGTTGGCAGCCATGCTCTTTTAGTGTCTGTATAATTTCTGACAAAGCCCTTCTTGCTTTCATTGTTTCCATTGAATAGTCAGGTGTTATTCTGATGGGTCTGCCTTTTCTTTTGCAGCTCTTAAATTTCTTTTGTTCTGTATGTTTTGTGGCTTTATTATTATGTGGTAAATGGACTTTTTTTGAGGGGTGAAATCTATCTGTAAGCTTCTTGTATCTTTACAGCCATTTCCTTCTTAAAGTCAAGAAAAGTTTTCTTCTATGATTCTATTAAGTACATTATCTGTGTCTTTGAGCTTGTATTCTTCTCCTTCTTCTATTCCTATTATTCTCAGGTTAGGTCTTTTCATGGTGTTCCAGATTTCCTGAACATTTAGTGGTATGTGTTTTTTCATTTTAGTATTTTGTTTGACTGATGTATCGATTTCCACTATTGAGTCTTCCACTCCAGAGATTATCCCGTCCATCTCTTGGATTCTGTTGGTTTTGCTTGTACCTGTAGTTCCAGCTCTTTTCTTCAAATTTTCTATTTTCAGCTTTCCTTCATTTTGTGCCTTTTTAATTGCTTCTATTTCAGTTTTTAGTTCCTGGAATGTTTCTTTTATTTTTTGGTTATCCTTTTCTTGGTTTTCTTTCAAGCTTTTCTTCATCTCTTCCAATTTTTTGTTTGTATTTTCTTGTATTTCTTTAAGGGAGTTTTTTATATCCTCTTTGAAGGCTTCAATAATCTTCATAAAGGTGTTTTTGCTGTTATTTCCTCCTGTTTCCTCTTCATTGATCTGTTCAGGTCCTGTAGTTGTAGAGACACCAGTTTCTTCTGGTGTTACCTTGTTGTACTTTATATTGCTATATGTATTTTTGCACTGGTGTCTGCCCATGGCTTCAGTGGTTTACAATTAGTCAGTTCCAAATTAGTTGTGGCTAGAAGGCTTGTGTGTCTCCTGTCAGCTCTGAGCAAGGGGTCTGCTTGATCTCTGACTTCTCTCTGGGCACAGCTCTGAGTTTCAAAGGCCTCAGTCCTTTTTTCATGACACAGTTATCCCAGGAGGCTGGGCCAGGCCATATGAAGACCCTTCTTTCAGTGGCTGCTTTTTAAATATAACAGACACTAAGAGAAACAACTGTTAATAAATGGGACTTCCTGAAACTGAGAAGCTTCTGTAAGGCAAAGAATACAGTCCATAAGAAAAATGACAGACTACAGAATAGGAAAAGTTCTTCACAAACCATTCATCAAACAGAGGACTAATCTCTAAAATTTATAGAGAACTCAAGAAACTAGAGGTAAAAACCCCAAAGAACCCAATTGGAAATTGGAGTACAGAACTAAATAGAAATTATCAACAGAAGACCCCCAAATGTCTGAGAGACACTTAAATAATTGCTTGACACCCTTAGCCACCAGGGATATACAAATCAAAACTACTCTGAGATAGCATCTTAAACCTGTCAAGATGTCTAGAGCTTAAAACACTAATGACAGCCTATGCTGGAGGGGAAGTGGAACAAGAGGAATACTCTCCCAATGCTGGTGGGTGTGTAAACTTGTAATGCTAGTTTGAAAATTAGTATGGTGGTTTCTCAGAGAACTGAGACTCAATCTACCTCATGATCCAGCAATGCCACTCTTGGGCATATACCCAAAATAATCACATTCATATCACAATAATATCGAATGTTTTGTTGATATTCATGAGAGACCTGCCCTTTTCTGAATAGAAATGAATGATGAGTGGAGGAGGCAGAAAAGATGTGGGGGAAAACTGGGAGGAGAGGACTGTGGGCAAACTGCTTTTAGGATGTAAAAAATTGACTAAAATATTATTTAATACAAAAATTGTATGTTATAAAGTTATAAGGAAGACAAAATCGTCAATCTTGCTTAAATTATGTCAATATGGAAATCAAAGTTAAAATATCTACAAATAAATCTTTTCTCAAAGCTTCTGATTAATTACTTTGAATAGATTCATTTTCATGATATGATGGAAGAAAAAATTTTTTTTTAGATATATTGACTTCATTTCTTCCCCGAAACAAATTTCGATGGTTTCTGTGAAGGTCAGAGGGCACCGTTAGGTATCTTCCTTAGTTGCTCTCCACCTTAATCTTGAGTCAGGATCTCTTACTGGATCTTAATTCTAATTGGCTACATTAGCTGGCTCATTAGCCTCAAAGATCTTTCTATTACTGTTCCCAGTACTGGGATTGTAGAGGTTGATACCCTCATCTGGGTTCTATGTGGATGCTGAAAACTCCAAGTCTACTTCTCCTGTGTGTGCAGCGAGCACCTCCTGAAGTGAGCTATCTCCCAGTTCCCTCAGTTTGCTTTCAGGTTTTTTCCTCTTTATTTTGTTTCTGGAATCATCTAGAAAAAAATTCTTCTAAATCTTTTCCTTTTTTTTCCTCCATTTTTTCTATCGTTTTTTTCTTTCTCCCACATTATGTAATTTCTTTCTTTTTTTATTTATTATTTGATAATTTTACATCATCTACCCCATCGAACTCAATTATCAGTCCTCTCAGTTTCATACCCACTCTTATGATCTCCCCATTTACAAAAAAATCCCATTCATGCTGCTCATTTACTTAAGTTATTTCTTAGATTTTTTCTATTAGAAAAATGTTCCTTTTTAAATTCAAAGCTGTCATGTGAATCTCTTTGTTTGAATATCTATCATTGAAATCTTGTTCAAATACCCAGTCTTTTCAGATTTAATATTTTATATGCAAGCATGGATCAGAACTTACTCTATCTTGATATTGTATTGCTATTAACACCAAATAGGTCAAATTATCTAATTCTCCCAAAACTTAAGCTTTGCACTTATTCAATGATTCTATATGTCTATGTTATCTAATCATTGAAACTGAAGTTTTAGAGCTCACTTTTATTTCTGAAAGTTTCTGTACTTCCTATATTTTAGAAGCAAACTACTTTAATGACATGAAATCCCAGGTGTTAATTTTACTGAGACTTTTTTTTCTCCTGAACTGAAAAACCTCCATAGTTGTTCTTAAGGCAAAAGTGAAGAGTATAATCGAAGAGGATTAATTATGAGGATCAATACTCAGCCTATAATTTCTATTAGGCCTTAATAAAATGGAAGAACTTTGTAGGACAAATGAAGAAGATATACCAGATCTCATGTTCTTACTCTCTTGACATTTCAGCCTGCTATTATTTTTTTATCCACACTATCCTTCTTTATCATATCTACCTGTCAACATCCACTTGACTTTATTCATTTTTAAATATTTGTTTCCTAGTTGATTGTAAGAATAGGTACTTGTTTGTGAATGTATGCATCAGTATAAGCTCTCATTAACTTTGTGATTACTAATTAGCATTGAATTTTCATATTATAAGTGCTTCAGATACATTTGCTGAATCAATAAGTATAAGAACAATATGCTATTAAGGACAGCAAAAATTCAGTTTATACATCAACTTTTAGTTTTTTCAGGTTTTTCTTCCATGTACATATGAAGCAGGAGATGATACTGGGATTTTTTCTTCACTTATTAATGATTTTAATTGTTTAAATTTACAGAGTATAAAGAAATAATTTGATAGATTTATACACTGTATAATGATCACATCAAAGTAGCAAGTCTTTTCATCTCTTTAAAGACATTTAAACTTTTTGATTAATATAAAATAATTATAGATATTAATGAAGTACATTGCATTATTTCAAGACATGCATACAGTATGTTATGAATAAATCAGGGTGAGTAATGTGTTCATCTTTTTATTGTTTCTTTTATTTGCAGACTTTGATTGAGTTTTTCTACTTATCCACAAAATATGTAAAAGACTATTGTCAGTAAGTCTCCCCACTGTTCCACAGAACACAAGTACTATATCACTTCTAATTAACTATTTTTTTTTTGGTGTCTGTTAGTAACTTCTATGTACCTTCCCCTATCCATTCAAATTTTTAGTACTCCACTAAATATTTTGATCACCATTTTTAAAAGATTATGCACAAATGTGGGAGAAGATGCAGGTGTGTCATTAAGCATCTGATATTTTTCACCCCACATAACATCTAATTGTAAAGTGAAGTATATCCAACCTGGTTGCTTGCGACAATTAGTAAGTATCTTTTTACTAAGAGAGTTCCACAGCAAATGCTATGTTTCTTAGTCAAGTATGCAATTAGCCATTAACAAGTTGAAGTTGATGCCCCTCAACCGAAGAATGGATTAACAAACTGTGGTACATCTAATCAATGGAATACTACTCAGAAGAAAGAAAAAATTATATCCTAAAATTTGCAGGCAAATGGATGGATTCTGGTATCACAAACCCAGAAAGATAAGCAGGGGATGTACTCACTCATTAGTGTACTTAAAAAAAAAAAAAAAAAGATGTCATTGTATACAAGAGCTCAACGCTAGATCATAGCTAAATGACACAGTGCTTCACTTTTGCATTGATGGCCTCTGGCAGGGGTGTGAGTGAAGAAAGACTTGTTTGCTTTAAGGGTCTGGCCACAGGGAGTTTAATTATGTTCCATTAGTTGAATGAACAGCATGAATAGGAGTTTTTGTAAACAGGGAGAACATAAATGTGGGTATGAATCTGAGAGGACTGATAACCAAGTTTGATGGGGTGTATGATGTAAAATCACCAAATAATAAATACAAAAAAGTTGAAGTTTATTACATATGGAAATTCAGTGGTAGTGAATAACAATTATCTGTATCTTTAATTTCTCCTAATCTTTTTGTTCTGTTTTTCACACTGTGACTAATATTTGCTGTATATGTAAAACTGTAGAAAAGTTAATTTTTACTGATTCATTTGCTGAATTATTTGTACCTGTAGAAATTAAATATAGTGATATTTAATATTTTTTGAGTGCTCGAAATGTACTACCACTTCACATATATTGCTTCACTTAATCTCTTTAGCTATTCCATGAATTATTCATCCCATTTTATGGATGGAAACTAAGTATATCAGAGTGATAAAGCAATAGCCTGAGTTTATAGTTATAAAAGATAGGAATATAGTATTTGGTAACTTACTCTAACATCCAGCCCACACTTATCACTACACATGTATCTCTCAACAAGTAAAAGCAAATATATACATGGTAAAAAAAATTCATAGGCATGTCATTTCAAAATATGCAAACTTGGGCTTGTAGTGGTGGTACACACCTATAATCTCAGGGCTCAGGAGGCAGAGACAGGCAAATATCTGTGAGTTCAAAGCCAGTCTGGCATATATGGAAAGTTACATACCTGAGGGGCTACATAGTGAGATCCTATCTCAAAAAGGAATTTTTGAAAAATTAGCATACTGATTACTTCAAACTGAGACCACATGTATTAGACCACTCAACTTTCTCAGCATTCCTATGCTATATTTTTGTGGAGAGTGATCCTTTATGTACCAAATCTGAAAAATAAACTTGACTTCAGGTGACTAGTAATTTAGTTGCTCCATACTTCTGTGAATGAACTCTTCCGTAATCTTTATTCTTACTACCACTTTCATCAGGCCATACACAATATTTTTTTTAGCAGCATCCTTAGAATTTTTTATTCTAATCCAGCACCATGTTTTGGTAATACCTTTGAGCTTTATTCACTTATGAAGATCCCCATAAATATGTAAATTAAGTAAAAATTTTATGCCTTTCTCTTCTGAAAGAGCTCTTTCATTAACTGCTTCTCAGCTTGTATAAGAACTAAGGACATAGGGGAGGGTCTTCTTTCCTTTCAATAAGAATGTGGGGGAAGAACATACCACTATTTTCTTGTGCAAGAAGATATATATTAATTGTCAGAAAGGTTTATTTACTGGGTGCATAATATGTTATGGCTTATGTCATGCTTAAAAATTTGGAACTTACTTTGAGATATTATATTGGCTCGTTCTCTTAATCTTAAATCCAGATTTTCAGGTGTTGGAATTGGAATAAATGGATTTCCCAGGTTTTCAATCTCTAAACATTTTAAATCTCCCTTGTCAATAAATTAAAATGATGAGACTTGGTACCATGTAGGGCAAATATTTTCTGTTAATAAGTCAATATCCAAAAAATTTAGCTATTTAAGTTAAAAATAATAATCTGACCTTTTATCAGTTGGCTTTGATTAACAAGACATTTACTTAACAGCCAGGTAAAAATTTGGGAATAAAATATATACTAAGAGTTAGAAAAATATGGAAATATATTATTCTTTCTTTACTGAATGATATTTGTACAATCACATTCACTAAAGTAACTATAGATATTAAAATTTGGCAGACCCTCTGCCAGAGCCTCACAAGAGATTAAGGTACTTCTTCATTATAAACTACCATTTTTACTATTGTTTTGGTTGTTTGAGGGCATTATGTATCTATGTGACAGGAAGTTGACAAATATTTAAGAAGATAAACACTCTTTCTTTGTTTGGTACACCAGAAAACTCATATATCATTTTTGATTTCTCTTGTGAACCAGTCTGCAACATGGGAAAACTATAATCGTCATATGCTCATTATATATTTGGCTGATTGCTGTCTGGTCCATCATTATTGCTGATTTCTTGCCATTTGGTTAATAGATATTACAAAAGATACTAGTTCAAAGATGGGATTCCTGTGGCAAGGGCAAGAATCATTATATGTTATAATTCACTCACAAGATGATGAGTACTGTGTTACGATTCAAAAGAGATTCTGGAAATTTTCAAAGAATTATACACTTCAATCATTTTCACTTTCAGAAATTAGATGGATTATTACTGTTTTATAAATAATTCTTGGTATTTTAAGCATTTTAATGATCAACTCTTGAAGTCTTCATCAACTTTGCCTTATTCATGAAATAGAAATGTATAAAACCAAAGCCTGGAGCTAAGCAATATTGGGACCATGGGACCTTGGGATTGCCTGCCCATGGCAGGTATGGGGAGATGTGGAGAAGAGAGAATGACATGATGTGGTAGAAGGGGGAAGGGACCTTGAATAAGGATATACAAGGATAGAAAAATGTGACTACTTTATTCATAACAAAAAAAGAAGGAAAAAAAAAGACAAAGCCTGTCACACTCCAATTTAATTAATGGAAAACACTGAGAGAGATGTGTCCTCTGTTTTCATGAAAAAGTAAATAGACTATCTTTTTGTTCTTTCTCTACATGATTTGATCAAATTGGTATAATAAGACTTGTTTCATCATTATATGTGTGCCATTTACATTCTATAGGGACTGACACTTAATGCTAGCTTGTTGGGAGTTGGATAGACATGTGCTCTGGAAAGCTGCTGTCAGGTTTTTGGTGTCCCTCTCATTTCCATAAAGCTCTAGCTGCCATTGTCAACACTGCCCATCTGAACTGCATTTGCTATAGAATTAAAAATGTTCAGTAAACATTAGAGGCAAGTTCATGAGACCAGAACAGAGGTTAATCTACAATGTATACATAACCCCTCCCCAGACCTATAATTTTATCCTTCTTCATGCATTATGTGTTCAGCATAGTAAAATGTTGAATAAATTAATATAATATGCTTTAGTATGAGACATGACAAAAATGTGTTTTCTGCCTCTGCATTTTCTAACTTAGATGCGGGACTCAGAGTATTTTGCACTTGCTCCAAAAAAGCAGCATTTACCCACCTGGACCACTGCATCCATAAGTAGTTACTACCTTCATGACATCTTTTTCTGTTCAAATAATTCTATATTAAAATCCTGCTTTACATAACCTTGGCAAGGCTTTGCATATGAAATACTAAACCATCATCTGTTTTAATGAAATAGTCAACCTAGTACTTGAAGAAATTATATTTATGGCCCATAGACTAGCTACCTTCCAACATGAGATAGCTGATGCATTTCTAGGAACTTCAAATTAATCCTTTTCATTACAGGAGTAGGTACCCATGAAAATGAATAGAAATTGCTGATCTCATTAAAGGCTGAATTGAAACCAATTCTTATGGTGGCACTAGCTACAACTTATGATAATTTCCCTAGCTGCTGTATGAGTTAAATCCTATAATTACTTTTTAAAAATCTAAATAGCATAATTTTTGTTGTGTTGTATTTTCATGTGTATATTTATGTGCACATTGGAGAACAACTATAGAGATATATTTAAATAAGCTTGTATTTTAATTGTGTTGGTTTGGCTTTCTACATGCATAGAGATTTATAGATGTCTTTTTACAGACACACTTTTCTCTGTAATTCTTTTTGATCCTCATTCTCATTTTGAGAGACTGATCCTTAGATTATGACTCTCGTTATAAATGCATACTATGCTAGAGGGCTATTTTTATGCTCACAGACTCAAATCATTCTGGGAGTTTAATTTCTCGTTTCTAGTTTGAAACAGATTTTTAAATTTAAAAAGATGAAGACATTAGTCCTTGCCTTAGGGCCTTGATTTAAGGTTTAGACAGAAGGTTAAATATCAAAACTTTCAGATAAACCAAATGCATATATTTCAGAATAAGGGTCTGGTACCATCTGCACAGGGTAATGATTCTTCTAACTACACAGAGTGTCTGTTTCCAAAAGAATACACAGTTTCCAAAAGACAAGTGCCTTCTTTCAAACAGAAGAAACAAATTCTGTTCATTTGTCACCACAAGCATACTATTTCCTTTTTGGTAAATTAATGCCTTTCCTTAAAATGCCTTTTCTAAAATTTATTTCCTATGAAGTAAAGAATTGAAGCTGGGAGGCAGCATCCAGGAATGGATACAAACTTGAAATTCTTAAAAAGCCTGTAAGTTCAGACTCATTTAGAGTATCTTAAAAACATCACCAAAGAGTACTGGTATTCCCATATTTACTTACCAGGGTTATTTCAAAATCATGATCACATAACTTTTCATAGTATCAGTATGCAGGCAGATAGATATCCATTCCAAGTAGACATTGAGTAAATGTATTAGATAGTGACAGAAGAGACAAGCACCAAGTCGACAAGGCATAGAAATTAATCTTAGATTATGAAAAGATAGGTCATAACTTAATTTTAGTTAACATCTATCCTATATAAGAAAATGACTTCATAATCTTTAAAAACTTAGATTCAATAGGTAAGTATTATTGTATAAAATTTAAATTCACCCTCTGATTACTTTCATAGATGAATCTCATACAATAAACACAAGGATGATAATAATAGGCCAGAAATCATTTAAATATTTACGTTTTTTTATTTTATATTGTGAAGCTCTGAAATGCTGGTTGAAAGAATGACTCTTCTTTTTGAAAATAATTTCTAGGACTGTGATTTGAATTATAGGGAAGAAAAACTGGAAATTTCAGTGACACTATAGCTTTCAACAACAGTAATTCTGTTAAACATTTCTTCACAAGTCACAATTAGGCAATTATGAATATAAGAATAAATCTGTATGAGAATAAATTATGAATATAACAAAATTACTAAGTTGTTATAATATAAGCATGTATATAATACTGATACTATGCTAAGTATATTTTAGAATTTCTTTGATGACTTTGAAGCACTATAGAAAGGAGGTATAATTTAGGGTCTTTCTTAATTAAATTGCCATGTTAAGAGAAAAGAATACATTTAAAATTTCATGATTGGGGGGCTCTTACAATTCTAACTTATTTTATTTTATATAAACTATGGACTTAGACTTTCCTTTAGCAAAGGTGAGGTGTGTTATTTTAACAACTGGTACTTCATTTATAGGATAGTTTTAACAGGAAAACAAAGTTTAGGAAAGGACATTCCAATATATGTAAGAGCAATGTAAAACAGGAGGAGAGATTGAAAATGTGTAATGTACTGTTAAATTTAAATAAAGAAATGAAAAGAAAAGGAAAGCAGGATGCTAGACTCAGTTCCATCTGGCTGTTAAAGCACAATTGTTGAGTGGATTAGAGCCCCAAACACTAATTTATCAGTATCTTTATCTGTAACTTGTGAAATTCAGTGCATCTAGAATTTGGTTGTTGTGGGTGTGGAAGAAGATGATAGAGGTGAAGTGATGTTGTTTTAGTAAGCTTGTGGTTTACCTCCATGTACACTGCTCTGTTAGGTGGGAAAAATGTTCAAGATCAATAGTTTTCTTATCATAGTGTACTTTAAAAGCTTCAGAATCATTCAGTTTTTCACTTTCTGCATTTTTGTTGCAGAGATGTTAGTGGGTAGACATGGGAGAATTTTACAGATATTCCACTCTTGATTTATTATGGTCACTGAGACAAGAAGAATGGGCAAAATGTTACACACTGCCCTAGAGATAGCTTTGTTACATTTACAGATGAAATGCAGTGGTTTTGTTCCTACATTATCTTCATAATGATCTTTTAGTTTTGTCTAGATAGCACAAATGCCTATTAAATCTGTTTGAAAACTTTATTCTTATGGGGTGGATACAATGAACCTTCTGCAATTCAGCATGTAGTATGCTCTTAAAATTGAAGGCATAAAAGACACAGAAGGTGGCTGTACCTTTCAGATGGTTCCGCAGCCATGGGAAATAGGAGTAGTGTCTACACTGGACATTTTTTTTCCTGGAAAAAAGGGTTTCTGAACATATTACTCTCTTGAGCACTGGGTCTCAACCTTTCTACCTTTAATCATACATTTTTAATTTTTGAAAATTTATAACTAATTTTGCTGTTATTAATTATAATGTAAATATCTCTGATTACTAATGGTCTTAGGTGGTCACGTGAAAGTTTCATTTCACCCCCACATGGTCATGATCACAAGTTGAGAACCACTACTCTAGAGTGCCAATGGCTCTCTTAACTTTGTGAAATTGCAATTTTATTCTTATTATTGTTTCTGATCTGTAAAATTTGTCATGAGTCTTAAATTTTAATTTAACATGTGTTTTCTAAATAATTTTGGTTCTGGCATTTGTCTTTCTTGCTTGTCAACTTGACTAAATTTAGATTTAAATAAAACATTTACAGATGGGTATATCTATATTTTTTAATTAAATCATTTTAAGTGGGAAGTTTAATACTGATCCTTTGTGGTGGGAAGATCCACCTTTAATATGGACCAAACTTTATGATGGCAACAAATCTAAAAACCACACAGAAGAAAACTGTTGATCTTTACCTGTTTGACCTCTCTCTGGTTAGAAAGTATACTTTTTCACGGGCATTCGAGCCTACTTCTTTGAGATTCCAGCATAAACTGAAGACCAGATGAGACATTCAGTCTTGTGAACTGAGCAACTATTGAATTCTTAGACTTTTATTCATAGAAAGCCACTGGTGGATTTGATGGACCACAGCCTGTAATATAGATATACATACATACAAAAACATACACAGACATATACATACACAAACACAAGCACACACACATATACACACATACACATATACTCACATATAGATGCACACCCCCAACCCACCCACTCCCACACAATCTGCACCATCAAGAATGACCATAACTGTAAAACCTCAATTCTTACTCAGATATTTGTTTTTATGAGCTAATGACCATTGGATATACTTCTCTGATAAGTATAATTAATCAACACAACAGTGTAAAGTGTCCTCATAAGAAATAGGAGAGTATAGAAAATAGGCAAAACTACAGTTAGGCATGTAGGTATTCCAAAGACAAACAAAGCTAAATTTATGAGAATATTCAACTTCAGAGTGGCTGAGAAAAATACTTACTTATCATAAAATCTTTCCACTA
Organism: Sigmodon hispidus; assembly: GCA_004025045.1. Lineage (NCBI taxonomy): Eukaryota > Metazoa > Chordata > Mammalia > Rodentia > Cricetidae > Sigmodon > Sigmodon hispidus. The sequence continues at coordinate 28,314 of PVIH01002505.1, read as the reverse complement.
ACTGTAGATGATGTGTATTATTATTTTGATGTAATATTACAGTTGCTTTAGGAGCATGTAATCCTATAAAAATCCCATAGATAATCATTATGAGTCATGCACAGCCAAGGTTATCCAGTGAGGAAGTCATTATGCATTAGATACAGGGGTCCAAACAGTAAAAAAAAAAAAAAAAAAAAACCAAAAAATTTATAAAACATCTCATGTTACTTGGAGAAAATAAAACAAAATAGAGCCATTTATGTCATTGACAATATTGATAAAATAGTTTTGAAATGATTAATAATTCAAAAGTATGGTTTAAAGTTCCACACTATAAAAATTCTTAAGTATAATAGCCAGTTATTTCTTGTAGTATGTATAGCTTATGAGACTATATTGAATGTCTTGCTATGAATAAGGCAACTACAAAATGTATTTTTATATTATTGAAAATATTCTTAAGAGAGATGCAGGTGTTGGAAATAGAATGATTATATGTCTCACTATAAAGAGATTAAAGTATTAATAATTTTTCTAGACTCCACATTGAGAATGTCATAAACTGTGGTCTAAAAACAAGTTACCATGGAAAGAAGAGCACCTTCTCACATATGTTTATGGAAATAGCAATCAGGTATTGAAGACTTTCTAGAACACAAAGGCATACAGACCTCTCTGTCATGTGAAACATTGAGCCACTCTATCCTCTTTCTGTACTTCTTAGTGTTCTGGTTTGAATGGTCCTCTCTCAACTCATCCCTCTGTTCTTCTTATATGCTGTCATTAGAAGTGTGTGTGTGTGTGTGTGTGTGTGTGTGTGTATTTATATACATGTGAGGGGATTAGTCTTCTTCAGGTATAAGTCGCTTCATAGGTTTTTCAATCCTAAGCATAAGTGATCAGCTTTCTACCATTTATTCAGCTCAAGATTATATACAGTATGGATTATCAAAGAACATTTTTCACGTTTCCATAGAGGTAATGTCTTAGGGTTCCACTTATGGGGTAAAACACCATGACCAAAGTAAGTTGTAGAGAAACGGCTTATCTGACTCACATTTCACATTGTAGTATATCACTGAAAGAGGTCAGGAGAAGATTCAAACAGAGCAGGAACCTGGAGGCAGGAGTTGATACAGAGCAGGCTGCTGGTCACTGGTTTGCTCATTATGGTTTGCTTTGCTTGTTTTTGGTTTTTGGTTTTGTTTCTTAGAACCCCATACTACCAGCCCATGAATGATACCACTCAGAATGTGTTGGACCCTCCTCAATCTATTAATTAAGAAAATGCCATCCATCTAGATCTCATGGAGACATTTTCTTAAATGTAGCTCTCTCCTTTCAGAAAATTCTAGCTTGTATCAAATTTACATAAAATTTGCCAGCACAATTGATACCTCATCAGCTTGACACACAAACACACCATAACATTTCCTTCCTTGTTCTCCAAGACCACACATTAATATCAACATTATAATATATGTATTTCAAAATTTGAAAGTCCTGCAGCTTTTAATAATCCAAACACTTAAAAATTCAAACTCTTTTTTAAAAAAAAATCAAGCATCTTTAAAAATCAAAGTATCTGAACTTGGAGATCTTATAAAGTAAAAAATAAATTGAATACTTTGAAGTATTAAAGTATTAAATTCTTTAAGGGGAAAGAACCAGAGCATATTTAAAAGTTTTTTAAGAGCATAAAACAAAGTCCAACAGTGCAAATAAGTCAATGTCCAAATGTCCAATTATTTGGGACTCATTCGTGATCCTCTGGGTTCCTCTCAAAGGCATGAGTAAGTCCCCTGGCTCCATTCTCTGCAGAACACAGCTTGTCTTCCAGGCTCCAGATGGCTCCTCTCCACTGCTACTACTGTTCTTGGTACTCATCCCATGGGTCTGGTAGCTCCAATATTGCTGAGATCCCCTACTACAGTGGGACTGCACTTTCACCTGTAGCCTATCCTAGCTCTCTTGAGGGACTCAGCCCCACTGGAGTGCCAAAACTCAGCTATTCTCCATGTCTCTTTTATGCTCTCAAGAACAGGACCATCTGAGTAACCTTTACACCAGTGAGTCAGCTGCCAGCCCTGGCTGCCTCTGTAACACAGATTCTCTGTGGTGACTGTCAGAAAACCCTTTCCAAAAGTTTACCTCAATGATGTTGATCTCTTAATCATAGCTGATTTTTCAGCCACAGATGACCAGCACCCATTTTCCCAGCAAAATTAACATTCTACTTTAATGTTACCAGTCTCTTGTTAATAAGGCTGATTTTTTTTCAGCTCCAGGTGATCAGATAACACAGAATCTTCACAGACATGACCTTCTGAAGTCTTTGCTTTCCTCTGAAACTTCACAAGCCAGGCCTCTATTATCTGCATTGCTCTCAACATTCTTTTTGCTGCAACTCCTAAAGAAAACTCTCAAATGTCAATGGATTTTCTAGCCCAGCATTCCAAAGTTATTCCACAATCTTCCTCACAACAATATAGTCAAGTCTGTCATAGTAATGCCCCTCTAACCTGCTACCAACTTATTTTAGGGTATGTATTGCTATGGGAAAAAAAGACCAAAAGCAAGTTGGGGAGGAAATGGTTTAATTGGATTACATTTCCACATCACAATCCATCATTGAAAGAAGTCAGGACAGGTGTCAGATGGTATCTCAAAGTTGTTTTGATTTGCATTTCTCTGATGGCTAAAGTTGTTGAGTACTTTTTCAAGTGCCTTTCAGCCATTCACAATTCTTCTGCTGAGAATTCCCTTTTTAGTTCTGAACCCCACTTTTTGATTGGGTTATTCAAGATTATGGACTCTAGTTTCTTATGTTCTTTATATATTTTAGAGATCAGTCCTCTATTACTTGTAGGGCTGATGACAATCTTTTCCCATTCTGTAGGCTGTAGTTTTGTCCTATTGATAGTGTCCTTGGCTTTACAAAAGCTTCGCAGTTTCAGGAGGTTCCACTCATTGATTGTTATTCTTAGTGTCTGTGCTACTGGTGTTATATTAAGGAAGTGGTTGCCTGTGCCAATTCTTTGGAGGGTATGTCCCACTTTCTTTTCTAGAAAGTTCAGAGTGACTGGGTTTATGTTTAGGTCTTTGATCCACTTGAATTTGAGTTTTGTGCAGGGTGAAAGGCTTGGATCTGTTGGCATTTTTCTATACACTACCAACCACCTATGCCAACAACATTTGTTAAATATACTATATTTTTTCCATTGAATATTCTAGATCTCTTTGTTGAAGATCAGGTGTTCATAGGTTTTTGGGTTAATGCCTGGATCCTCAATTTGATTTCATTGATCCACAAATCTGTTTTTATGCCAGTACCAAGCTGTTTTTATTATTGTAGCTCTATAATATAACTTGAACTCTGGGATGGTGATGCCTCCACAAGAATCTAGAGCCCAAAGGCCCAAATAACCCAATTAAAAATTGGGATCCAGAACTAAAAAGGGAATTCTCAGCAGAAGAATTACAAATGGCTGAAAGGCCCTTGAAAAAGTGCTCATCATCTTTAGTCATCAGAGAAATGCAAATCAAAACAACTTTGAGATACCACCTTACGCCTGTCAGATTGGCTAAGATAAAAGACACAGATAACAGCCAATGCTGGAGAGGTTGCAGAGCAAGAGGAACACTCCTCCATTGTTGGTGGGAGTATAAGCTTGTTCAGCCACTCTGGAATGCAGTATGGCGGTTTCTCAGAAAACTAGGAATCAATCTCTCTAAGGATCCAGCTATACTACTTTTAGGCATATCCCCTAAAGACACACACTCACACACCAAAAGCATTAGCTCAATTATGTTCATAGCAGCATTATCTATAATATCCAGAACCTGGAAACAACCTAGATTCCCCTCAACTGAATTAAGCTAGATTAACAAACTGTGGTACATCTACACAATGGAGTACTTCTCAGCAGTAAGAAAAAATGATATCCTAAAATTTGCAGGCAAATGGATGGATTTGGAGAATATCCTCCTAAGCGAAGTATCACAAACTCAGAAAGATAAGCAGGGGATGTACTCACTCATTAATGGACTCTAAACAAAAAGTCAAAAAGCAAAGCATGTCCAAGCTGCAAACCAGAATCACTGAACAGCTTTGGATCTGAAACATCTTGGACTGGCACCTTAGATACCATGCCCTTTAGAGGAACACCTGACTCAGTCTTGATGTTGGGGTGAAAGTGGATCTGCCAGCAGTAGATGCTGAACTAAGCCATATTGGGGCCTTGGGAACTCCTGCCCTTGATGAGGAGGAGATGGGGAGATGTGGAGAAGAGAGAGTGACTGGAGGGGATGGGAGGGGGATGGGACCTTCAACAAGGATATACACGAATAGAAAATGTGACTTTATTCATAATAATAAAAAAGAAAAAAAGAAATAATATAAGAAAAAAAATGAAAGAAGTCAGGACAGGAACTCAAATAGGGCAAGGACATGGAGGCAAAACCTGATGTAGAGGACATGGAGGGGTACTCTTTAGTTTATTGGCCTGTTCATGATAGATTGCATAGCCTGCTTTCTTATAAAACCATTTTGTTGAAAATATTTTTTGTGCCCTTAATCTGGGAGTCTTCTACTTGCCCTATGTCTATTACTTGCAAATTGACAGTGTTACAGATTTGCTAAATTTTACTGTGCCTGTTTTTTATGTAGAGGGGTAACATTTTCTTGACCTAGATATCCATTTCTCCTATCTTTTCTTCAATGCCTAAGAGTCTCTCTTCCATCTCCTATATTTTGTTGGTGAAGTTTTCCTGTGATTTTCCTGTTTGGGGTTCCAAGTTTTTCTTTTCTCGCTTTCCTTCAGTTTAGTTTGTCTTATTGATTCTATTTCCACTTGCAAATCTTGAACTGTTTTATTTCCTTCTTCTGTTTATTTCTATTTTCATAGATCTCTTTAATGAACTTCTAACATTAATAAATGCTGTTTTGAAATCTTTCTGTTATGCTTCAGTTATATTGTATTCCCAAGGTCTGATGTAGTAGATTTGCTGGGTTTTAGTAAAGACAAATTGGCCTGTGACTGATTGTGGTTTTGCTGTTGTCTATGTATTTATTTTGTTTGAATTTTCTGCTCTTTGTTTTTGTTGTTGTTGTTGTTGTTTTAATGCAGTGTATGTTGGCTGTGGGTTTCCTGGTAGGAAATGCTTCTGAGATCCTGCTAGCTGCAGCCATTGAGTCTTCAGGATGGGCTGTATTTTTTGGAATTGAGAACTGATGCTTAGGGATAGAGATGGGTTAAGTGTGTGTGTGTGTGTGTGTGTGTGTGTGTGTGTGTGTGTGTGTGTGTGTGTGTTGCAGTCCTCCAGGGGTGTATAGGGCCTTCCACTCATGATGAAATTATTCAACCTACTACACAGTCTTATAGCTGAGAACAAGATAGACCTTTTTAAAGACTAACATTCATGTTGCAGCCACCTTCTTCTGTGTAAGGGGGTGACGAGATATACATTATTCTAGACCCCCATTCTAGCATATGATCCCATCATTCTTAAATCTTGCACAATTAGAGCTACAATTAATTTCCCTATCTTACTTGAGTTAGCTACATTCTCTGATATCTGGCCATAAGTCTGGAAACTCATTCCATTTGCTTTTATCAATTAATCTTTTGGTTTCTGAATATCTGCCATATGTGCAAGAAAAGATTTTAGTTTGATTTAGTCACTTTGATAACCACACAGAGGTGTTAGTCAACATTCAAGGGACATGTTTCCATTATATCGCTAACATAGCCTTCTTTTAAAGAAGCCAGACCCACCCCCCCTTTTTTTAACTTTTATTTATTTTCCTTGGTGTTTGCCTGGAACTACAGACAATTGTGAGTTGCCATGTGGGTGCTGGGTATCGAATCCCGGTCTTCTGGAAGAACAGCCAGTGCTCCCAACCACTGAGCCATCTCTCCAGCCCCCAGCCTTTTGTTTTTACGGAGAGTGCCAACACTTGGAGGTAGAACACAGGAAAATGCTTACATGCCATTTAAACAGGTTACTGAAAATATCCTTGACTTTCTTAGAGACTACTGGAAGTTATTCTCAAGCCTTCTCCCCCCACCCATTTGGTTCAGAGTATCCCTTTCAGCCATATTGTACAAACTACCAGGGAGAGGCTTATTTGTGATTGTGGCTTGTTTAGGCTTTGCACAAAGAGATAGTTACAAATCTGAAACAAGCATATTACCCACCACTTACTGTGGTCTTGGGTAGTATGCCCTCATAAATGTGAACCTCTCTAGTCATCTCTCTGATTGAGTCCTCAGACCTATTATTAGCATGTTATGATTTACAAGAGAGCTGGATTTTTAATAACAGCACTGAGAAAACAAATCTCAATTGTTCATCCCAAGAGGTTTGAAAGTATATTATAAACGCAGGGTGGTCAGAATAAAACTGATATAAGTACACAGCTCATGATTGTTCATAATTGAAGAAAACATCAATTAGAGTGAAAATGCTGAGAGACAAATTGTTGACCACAGTATATCAATCCCATAAATATAATTATTTAAAGCATTTGACTCTGTTTAAGGATATAAACAGTGATGAGAGTTTCATAAGAAACAGCGGACAGCTGGCTGGCTTGAAACCTTAGTGGTAACCACGTTGGAGGCTGCCAGGGCTTCTACTGTTCCATTTTCGCTGAAGGCAGGATTACTGAAGCTGCATTATATCCTCCATCTCATTTTCAGCTCTATTGCACCAATTATGCTGTATTGAGGCTTATAGGGGCTTACATTGAGTTTCAGATAGATGGAAGAAGCCAGTCTATATTCTTTGTGATAAAAATAGTCATTAATTACTGAGCCTTGTAAACCGCTTAGCATCCTTCTTAATGTGGTCCATCAGGTGCCTCGCCTCATTCTATAGCTAATCAGCAAAAGAGGAGAAAAATCCGTAGGAAGGAGATGATCTTTTTTGGCTCAAACAGAAACCCAAGTTAAAAATAAATTTAAAATGCACTGAAAACCCAAGCCAATATGCACACACTGGCAAAACAGTGCCTTTCTTTTCAATCAAAGTTGATTACAGGGGAAAATAATCTTATGACATTATTCTATATGGAAATTAATTATCAGTATAGTATTTTTCTGCCCAATAGAGAACAATGAGTTTGGAGGTTTGTTAGGAGTTAGATTTATGAGAACACATTTAGAAATAGTGAGCAGTATTAGATAATTATCAGTTTAAAGAAAACTGAAGTGTCATTACAATTCATAAAGCATTTTCTACAGTGGGAACCCACTAAAGAGTTTGCTGAAGGCAACAATGGGGAGTTTTATCTTTAAATGAATAGCTTTTATTTGATGGTAGGGTTTCAGAGGAGGCTGTTTTACAATCAAGTGTCATATCTAGTGTATGAATTTTTATTGATAGCTCTATGTTTAATTGACAGAAATGCCCATTTGGCCACTTCATTAAGACAATCAGAATCATGAATAGTAAATGTCAGTGTGAAGAACTATAATAGCCTTATTTTTGTAGGCACAATATAGATGAATGACTTTCATTTGTAAATGTTGCTACAGGTTTAAAAAGATGGAAAGCATGCTTGTATGGAATATAAATACATATTGAGGGCTTCTTTCCTTAGCATACATATTTCAGAAGTAACAACCATGTTTTCAGGAATGCTGTGCAAACACATTTCATGCTTTTCGATATGATAAATATTTGTGAATGGGAGCACAGTTTTTCAAAAGAATGAGCAAAGAAAATTGAAGTGATGTCATATCAGCTAAGTTGATTTTTATAAAAGCATTTTAGTGCACTTTAAAAATGAACAGTGTGTGTAGGGGAAAAGAGCTTATGAGAGAAATTACAAGTGGGTTTCAGTACATTAGAAGCTTGAGACTGTTTATTAAATACATAACTTGTTCTTCTGCTATACTAGTTATTTTACATAAGTGTGTGATTTGGCTTCCATTTATATTGTGTAACCGCAGCATGCTTCAATGATGCCACAGGGGATATTTGTTATGGTTTGACTATTTGGTTAAAATATTTGGAAAATCTCCAAAAGCATTTACATACTCATGGCTGCTTTGGGTAAACACTGTTTTCAGTTGACTTCTCCTCTTTGAAAGAGTGAAACAACAATAACCCCCTAGATAGAGCAGACGATATACATCCCCATTTGGGTTTTTCCACTCCAGAATTTTATGGGTTGTTAAAACATCTTAGAAAGTTACTTTAATTTTCAGTACTCCCTGGAAAGAAGCTGCTTCGCAATATGTTTATAAATGTTTAACTATTACTATGCATTGTATTTATGCCTGGTTATTTAAGCCTTAGTAACTAAGGTAGTTCAAACAAGTAATAAATAATGAATGTCTTAGTATACCTTTAAAACATCCATTGTATAGAAATGCCATATGGAGGGACATGGAGAGGTAGAGAGGACATATTTTGAAGATTTCTGATTAAGAATAAATTTGTCAAAAACAGAGAAAAATGTTTTTTTATATATGCTGGATGAGGAAGGTTCTAGTACAGACTTGATCACGGACAACCACAGAATGTAAAAAGGAAAAGCAAAATATTTTGAAAAAATCAGATCAAAATATTTTGAAAAAATCAGATGTTTTCCCTTCTATTTTAAGAATTTCCTGGACAAATATATTCTTTAGGCAAAAAGCCTTATTTTTTTTAAATGACAAAGTAACCTCCAAAAGGAGGTAGAACTAGAAGTCAGAAAAAAATGGACAACTATTTCAATATAGCCCAGGACTATTTGTTTTCTGGATACTTTACTCAGTGTCTCAAACAATTTAAAAGACTTCACAGTATCAATTTGTTAACAGAGGAAAACAAACATTTTTCACAAAAGGAATTCATGTGGAGACTGGGAGATGATTAAAAAAAAAAAAAAAAAAAAAAAAAAAAAAAAAAAAAAAAAAAAAAAAAAAAAAAAAAACAACAAAAAACCAAAAACGCTCTTTCATTTGTACATTGTCACTCTTCAGGGCAACATAGGCTCTCTCGCACCACTTTCTTCTCTAATGTCTCCATTGCTCAGTTCCTGTAAGGCCTTAGCTTCTTTCACATCTTTTCCAATGATGGTGTGACCTCTTTAAGGTGGGAGGAAGAAGGGACCTTGAATAAGGATATACAAGGATAGAAAAAAAAAAGATTTCAGATACTAGGCTCTCCCCATCAAGGAACTTAAAATAAATAATGTAAAGAAAACCTTGTGTTGATTTTGTCACAACTTTAGAGCTGAGAGTAGCTATGTACTCAACTTTTGTTAGGGATAGACCTAAGTATTTCAAAACATAATATATCACTAAATTAACTGCCCATTAAACAGATTTTTTTAAAGTCATTAATTTCAGGGCAAAGAAGGTCATTTCTTTCTGATGCTATCAGTTACCTGGTAATTTTTGAATTTTTGAAACAGACACCACTTACTCTCTTCTCTGGTTTCTGGGTTTATATTCCTTGAACTAAAAGTAAGAGCTTTGGAAAACCACATTACAATACCACAAAGTTATTTAATTAGAAATGTCTGCCCCATCAGAGTAGGTAAATGACATATCAGTGATTCATAGACAAACACCAGTGCAGTCTGAAGTACATAAGAAAGAAACATCTTTGGCTCATAGTATTGAATAGATCTAAGCACAATTTGATCTACAGATAAAATATTTTTATGATGGATTAAGTGATCTTCCTAATTTGAACTTCTGTTGATTTTGCTTCTGTGTTCAGGGACATATAACACATTCTGCTATCATGATGTTCAGAAACCAATAATTTATAACTGTTTTTGGAAAATTAGGTCACACTGAAAAACTCGTGAGACTGTATTAATAAAATTAATCCTGGAATAGTGTCAGAGCCAGCTACTAGTTGATAGGAATTAGTCATGGAGAGGACAGTGGAGTCAGGAATTTGCAGAGAGATGCACAGAAAGGAATAGTAAGGGACATAGAGATTTACAGACTTTTTGGTTTGGACAAGTGGAGAGATGCTTTTCTTGCTGTGTCTCTGATCAAAAAGGATGGTCAGCTGGTTGCTTCCTGGATTCTCTTATCTAGCTGATTTTCGCCCCAACATCACATTCCTGCATTGGTAAATGTAATGACTGATTTATTCAAACCTACATTTGGTGGCCATGGCCAAGCCAATGCTAGAGGGTCTGGAAATCCTTGATGGTCTGACCAGCAAGGGTGCTGATGGTGGGCCATGATGTGCAGACAGTAGTTAAAACATCAATAGACTCAGTTGAGATTGCTAAGCTGATAAAACAACAAAACATATAACACTTCCAGTTCCTGGAATAAATATGCCTAGAGAAAAACAAACAGAATATTCTTGATGACCTTGTAGGATAGCTTTAGCTTCTGCAATTCTAGACCTTCTTCCTGAAGCTTTTATATATCCAGTTTGTTTATTTCTGATAACAAGGGGGAAAGACAAATATAGGCCTATAAAATCAGTTTCCATCATCCCCACCCTTAGATCCAGGCTGCTAAATAGATATTTTAAGTACTTTTTTATTATTGCTTTTTGAAAATCAATATCAAACTTTATATATAAGAGGAAAACATTCAGGATAGCTAAAAAAATACAATAATAAAACTTCTGTTTTCTCTAAAATACATAGAACATAAAAGATAAAATCTAAAGCTCCTCAAGCCAGGTTAGGCTCAGCTACAGATGAAGAAAGTACAGTAGGTCACAGCTAATGCCCACAGATACACTATTGCTTTTTGTAAAATGAATTGTCTACTATTGGTTAGAGTTGTTATCTTTTATCCATGTCTTTGAAGTATATGTCATAGAGAGTATTGTTTGGAGATAGGAAGTATTCATAATTAATTTAACAATCCACATTGTGGAGACATAAATGAAAGTAATTAGGTCTGCAAAAACTTGCCAAGCCTGGATGACTTGGGTTGCTGGATATTACCTCCACTTGCTTGTACTTCCCCAAAGCACAAATTGTTCATTTTAACCTCTGAATGCTTTCATTTAGCTTCTCAATGATGTGCTGCTGTCACCAGCCCAAGAAATTCCTTGATGGATGTCTAGTTCCTGCATTTCACTATATCTTTATACATTTTCATTAGATGTATTTGTACATGTGTATATATGTATGCATGTGGGTACATATATGTCAGAGAAGAACTTTTAGTAGATTCTCTTCAATATCAAGCTTGAATTCAGGTCAGTAGGACTGATGGCAGATACCCTATACCTACAAAACCATCTTGCCAAAAACCATTACTAGATTGTAACTTCCCAATATAAAATGAGAGATCAATGTCATATGATATTCTAGTTGACTAATGCAATTATATTGATTAGTTTGCTATGATTCTTTTTCCTCCTTTTTTATTGAAAACATATTCTTCTCTCATATGATACATTCTAACCACAGTTTCTCCTTCTCTCTCTTCTTCCATCTCCTTCAACACCTGTGCTCTCTCCAAGATACATTCCACATCCATTTCCTTCAGAAAGCAACCAGACTACAAGAGATAAAAGACAATCACACTCAACAAAACAAGATAGAACAAAACAAGGAAAAGCTAAGCAAGGCAACCCAATAAGGGGAAGTCCCAAGTGCAGGTAAAAGATTCAGAGACACACCGTCTCCAACTATTAGGACATGCTTTCTTTTATTTTTTCTTTAATATATAAAATCAGACCCTTTGGTTATTATTTTGGATCACTTATTTGAGATTTAGAATATATGTTTTTAAAGGTGATCATTCTCAATAAAACATTTTCATTATCTATGAATATGATTGTAATGTTTTATGGTAAAATACATGATATAAAATGTTACTAAAAAAAGGTGATTATTCTCCTTTCAGTTTTCATAAGCAGTTGGGTTTTATGTGGTTTCTGGCCTGGACTTTCCACCCCTGAACCATAGGTTCAAACCCACTCTCAGCCCTGCTTAAACTCAAAGAATCACACACAGGCTTATATTATTTTTATGCTGATTGACCTAGGACCCAGGCATATAAGTTGCTAATGCTTGCTCTTAATTTTTTTATTATTGTGAATAAAGTCTCATTTTTCAACCATGTATCCCCTTTTTCAAACTCCTTTCTCCCTCTTACCCCTCCCAGTAATTCTCTCTTCTCCCCATCTCCTTATCTTCTCCCCACCAAGGGCAGGAGGTCCCAAGGTACCAAGGTAGCTTATTTCAGCATCCACTCCAGGGAAATCCACTTTCCTCATCCCAACAAGAAGACTGGGTCAGGTGTTCCTCTCTAACCCATTTTGTTTAGTCATGTGGCTTGGTAGCTTTTCTTAGAGCAGCATTTCTGCTTTTTTTCTAAGTCTGATGCTATCTCCTCACTGCACATCCCTGTGGTGTCTTTCTGCTGTGAGAATTTCCCAGTCTAGTAGCTCTGTCCATACTTCCTGTCTGTCTTCTGCCAATCAGCTTTTTATTAAAGCCATAGGCAGGACAATTATTTAAAATGTATCACATAGTCCCACTATATTTCTTCTTCTTTTTTTTTAACACAGAAGAACCTCAAATCTAGTATCCTTTTCCCCCCATTACCTATAACAACTTATAGCCAACACTGTAAGCAAACATAAATATTCATAATCCATTTTTTGGGAATGTGGGCACAGTTCTCTAGGCTACTTTTTGCTAAATGAGGGCATTGGCAATCTGATGGAGATCCAAAGAAAAATTTAGTGTTATAGATAAGTCTTTAGTGGAGTAGTCTGTAAGGCTGGGTAGTCTCAGCCAGTCTTCTTGAAGTAGTTTTGGATGTAAAACTCAAAGAAAACTGCAACAGAGGTGCTCTGAAATTCTGAATTATCTGGGCCATCTATTTCTATTGAAGACTTTTCAGGGGGGTCTTTCTCAATCAAACTTTATTTTCTTTATCTAGGAATAAATCTACAGTTTCTTATTTTCTGTAGAAATAAAAAGAAAACCTCTTCTCCGAAGTAACATATCTTTTGATTTCAATATTAGAGTCAACTCATTTACAAAATATGTACATTGGATTAATCCATCAGCATTTGTAATCAAATGTCTTTTAGTGGCTTTAAATAATTTATAGTCAAAAACTTAAAGACAAGACAATAACATACGTTATCCAGACACTATTTGTATTTTCCATTTTTACATGGCTTATTACTATTTTTTTTCTCTATTATTTCTTTTAAGGACTTTCTCTGTTCTTTTTTCTTTTTCTTTTCTCTCTCAAGCCTATGTGTATTTTTAAACATACCCTAAACCATTTACAGTTTTTTTAATCTGTCTCTACTGTATATCTCTTATCTTTCTGTTTCTGTCCATTCCTTTTATTCTTTTACCCAGTTTGTTCTATTTCTTTCTGTTTCTGTCCATTCCTTTTATTCTTTTACCCAGTTTGTTCTATTTCTTTCTGTTTCTGTCTATACCTTTAATCTGTCAAGGTTTGGCTAAAGATTAAAGGTTTCACTAAGGTGGCTGAATCCACCCAGCTCTCTTTATTACTTTCTGTTTCTGACCACACTCTTAATCTGCCAAGGTGTGGCTAAAAATTAAAGACATCACTAGTGTGGTTGCCTGGCTCCACTCAGCTCATCGTCTAGCTGAAGTTTAGCTTTTTAACTAATTATCAGACACAATTACCAATCTGGGGAGTTTTAGGGATCATACAATCATCAAGCAAAGCACTGCCATCTGTTGCTCGCTAACTCCATTTAAGTATTTGGCAGCAAAGCCTCTTACAAAACTCACAAGTGTTTTGCCTCTAAGGTTAAATCAGGAAACTTCAGTTAAAAAGATGCACCTTGGCTTGTCTCCAGCAAACAGAGCTGATCCAAGAAAATGCTGCCACTACTAAGAATCCATCTTTGACTCTGTTGCCCTTTGCCTGTAAGAAGAGAAACCTTAAATCCACTATATGCAGCTTGTTTTTTATATTGAGGTTCAGAAACTAGCCTTGTTACAGCTTTTAAGCTGCACTCTAAAAGCTTGCCATTTTTATTTCAAACCTACATGCCACTCCAGGGCATCTCTGTACCATAGAAGATGTTTTTGGTTCTGATTCTGTGCTTTAGAATCTTTTTTAAATTTTTCTCAAGCTTTATGTATGTATATATCACCCATATTGGGAGCCATTTGTTGTAATGAGGTTTCTGTCCCACACTTTCCTGTCTAGGTCAGAGGTTTGGACCCAGCCTCAGACCCACTTAGCCTCAAATAATCACAAACAGGCTTATACTATTTTTACACTGGTTGATTTAGGGCACAGGCATATAACTTGCTAACTCTTTCATCTTAACTCAACCCATCTCATTTAGATGTACATCTTGGTACCTTCCTCAAAGCAGCATTTCAGCTTCTTTCCTCTGTTTCATCTCCTGAGATCTCTGCAGTGTCTGTCTGGCATGTCTGTTCTGCTCTGAGATTTTCCCAGTCTGGTAGCTCTGCCCATACTTCCTGCCTGCCTTTTGGCCAATCATTAAACCCATAGATGGGACAATTATTTAAAACGTAATGCATAATTCCACTACAGGGCTTTGTTTTTTTGTTTTGATAATTTTAGACTTTGAACCTAAGCCATCATACTCAAGGGAAGTACTCTAACATTGATCTAGAGCCTCTTAAATTCTTTATCATAATCTTTGGTATATCTCAATTTTCCAAATACTATACAAGTCAACAAAATCAAATACAGTTGTGATAACTGTTAACTAGAATGCAGGAACAATATAAGAGTTTTGAATATGGAACCAACTGAGTTGGTTGTAGTTGAGTTGCATCATCTTTTTCATCAATTTCTCTTTCTGCTACAGAAGCAGTGTTTGACTGGCCTAATTCAGGTTGCTTTTTATCCCACAAACATGGAAACTTCTATCCATCATGAGGATAGTTTGTTCTTGAAAGGATGCAAAAGTTCTGTAAGAATAGAAAACTTTAATTTAGATACAAAAATCAAGCATGCTAACTTGAAAGCCAAGAGTCTTTCTCTGTTATGTCTCTACTGAAGTAATTTAGAAGGGGAACAATTCCTTTCTTCATACATGGGAACATAAGAACATCTCATCTTAATTGATAGTGTTGGTGACAGTGACAAAGTAATTAAGGTTGGCTCTCTTGGCATCTTCATTACCCTCTTTACTTCCCAAATTATCAACCTGATTAGGAAGCTCAATGTATGACTCATGCATTTTGTAATTATAGAATCTATAAAGGACATTAGAAGAGCATATGAAGACTTCACAGGTAAATGTTTTTGCCACCAAACCTAACAAGCTGAGTCTAACTTCTGTAACACATGGTGGAAAGAGTGGAACCAACTCTCACAAGTTGTCCTTTGACCTCCAAGTGAAAGTTATGACGTGTGCATGTACACATTCATGTACACACATACACACACAATAAGCAAATTATAATTTTTAAAAAATGTGAGGTATTAGTTTAACAGGCAACAAGAAAGTTGTTTAACTTCAAATACACATTTATTAAAATTGCAATCTTTAATAGAACATTTTAGATCAAATTATTAAAATATCAATTTGAGTTCTAAAAGTATTTCTTAGTGTTTTACTCAAAATATGACTGTTATGTACTTTACTTTTCTGTCAGTGAAATAATGTTTTCTTAAAACTTCAGTCTCAACTGTCTATAGTTATGTTGTTGTAACAGAAAATATTGGTATAACTGTTGATTTACATATTCTAGCACACCTGCTCATCACCTACAAAGACAATTGGAAACCATCAGAACTCACAGAGTTGCATATGGGATAATGTTTGTAAGTGTTTTGCTTGTGTCTGTCACTTTCTTTGTCAGTACAATTCTCTTCACTCCCCTCAGGAAAACATGTCTCTCTGTCTGAACACAATTTTGGTTCCCAACTGTGTTAAGTAATTTATCTCCAGTTGTCCCAAATCCTGCATCAAATTACCCAAGTTGTCAGTCAGGTTTCCACATATTGATTCAGCAATCTCAGTCTTGTGTCCTACCCAGCTCCAGCAGAGGGTTGATTGCTTTACTTCAAAATCCTTTGAAAAGTTAAATTGTTAACAATACAAATACACTGGAAATTGGGATACCTCTTGCTATAGCTTCAATCTCTTCACCTTGAGCTCTGGGCATTTAGAACTCGTCTCTGGGCAGCAGGGTGGGGAATTAGAGAGGTAAGTGGTAATGCACTTGCTGTCAGAGGCCCAAGGAGGAATTAGTTGTCTACTTACTCCAGCAGTGGGAATAGCTGTTGTTCAGGTGTACAGACAGGTACTTGCTAGAAAATTGCATACCAAGTGAAAGATCCAGGTCAACATAACATACATTGTAGAGGACTGCTTATCCCTTGATTAATAATAGATAAAAAAATAAATAAATAGTCCCAAAAGTTAAAGATTTATTTACTTTCACTTGAACCCTTGCTTAGATTCAACTCCTAAGAAAAGGGGAATATTCTCTTATACCAATTAAAAATATTGTTCAGTAGCTATTTCTGTAATAGCTAATAAAACCACAACTGATTTCAAATACCATACCTGTTAAGAAGGCACTAAAGCCTTAAATAGCCTTGAGTGCTTTTTACTTAATGTTCAATTTGTAGCTAATATACTTTAGGAGTTAAGTGCCAATGTTTAACCTGTTAAGAGAGTCGAAGTTAACTTAGGTGTTTTAACAATGAGCTATTTTGAAGAGTATTACAAGTGAGCAGGTGTTTAAGAGAGCAGATCATATTTAAAGTGCCTGATAGAAAAACATGAATCTTTAAAAATGACATTTTGGCATTAACGTCTTGGTAAAACTTCTGGATGGAAAATCAAGCATTGCAAGGCAGAATGCTTTGCAGTGTATTAGTCCCATTACTTCTGTTCTCCATGAACCTAGTTTGAAAGCTGAAAGGGAGGTAGAAATTCATTCAAAGGGTCTTGAAAACACCTTCTAACAATGTTTTCATGTTTCATACATTTGTCTACTTTCACTCATCTCCACCATCCTTACAACAAACTTTTTTTTTCCTGTTCTGATTTGTGACAAAAGGGTGTATGCAGAACTAGGTGGATTTCCTTGCTCCCACTTTCTTACTCCCCACATTAAAACTACAGTGTTGAGTAGCAACACAGGTATTCCTGCTATTGCTGTGGGTACTTTGGCAGAGCACATGACCCCGGCCTGAGGTGGTGGTGGGAAGCTCACTGCAATTTGCTGCTACGTCATGGAAGGTAGTGGGAGAAGTGGCAACAAAACCACTGGGGGATTAGGGTTATCTGGCTTCTTGGGAGCAGGAGGAGCGGGTTACTTGCACGCTGATTTGGCTCATGTTCCTCTGACTGGTATGAACCCCAGTCTCTGTATTTAAATGTGGATCCACGCTATCTTCTGGTTCAGGAAACTAATGAGTTCATTTTGCCAACTAGAGCTAACAAAACTTGGGGCAGATTTGGGCTAGCTTTTTTTTTTAACCATTGGAGGATGTTGCATGACAGGGGCTGCATTTGGAGCAATGAGCGGTCTTTGGCTAGGATTGAAGGAAATCCAGAGCCCAAACCAAGAAATGTACAGATTTGGAATATGGTGACTAGGCAAGGGGCACTTTGGGTTAATACACTAGGTTCCCTGGCTTTGCTCTATAGTGCATATGGTGTTATCATTGAGAAAACATGGGATGCAGAAGATGACCTCAACACAGTAGCAGCCAGAACCATGACAGGAATGTTGTATACATGTACAGATGGTATTCAAGGAATAACACGCGGTGGTCTGGCAGGGCTGACCCTCACCAGTTTCTATGCCCTGTATAACAACTGGGAGCACATGAAAGGTTCTCTGCTCCAACAGTCACTGAAGGTTTTTGCTGCCTCCTGGAATGGGGGGACATTTCATCTGGATTGATTACTAAGTCAGTCTGGAGTTGCTTTCTCTCTTGTACCTACAATTACTTTGAACAATTGGAGACTGATTTGCTGTTGACAAAGATCATGGATGGTTAGCCTGGACTGGGATGCTTGCCCTTGGTGAGTGGAAGCCAAACCCTTTGGTGGCTTTCTATGTTCTCTTCTTCTTTGGAGGTGATCTTGATCTTTTCTCTCCTACTCCCAAACTGGAAAACCACTTAGTCTTCATATTCAGGCAATACTTATTTTCAACACTTTTATCACTGTGTTTATCATTTAAAAATCTAAAACTGTTTTTCTATATTCCAAATAAAAGGTAAAAATAGAACTAAAGTCATAACTCAAACATAAGAAAAGAAAAGAAACTACAGTGTCATAAAATGACCTCCATCTAATAAAATCCAACTGCTAATCATGATTCTTATCTGAATCAACAAAAAGGACTTTTCCATTCTTTCCTTTGTAAAAAAATTTTTTCACAGTGCTTAAGATCCATACATCATGCTTCTGCTCTTTCCTCATTGACTGTAGACTCCCAACAATTTCTTATTATGATAAGGATTTTTACATGTTTTCATTACTTGAATTAACATTGTTAACATTTTATTTAAAATATATTTTGTAGTTAAGTACAATTGTATCACTTCTCCTTTTGTTTCTGCCCTGTAGGTTCTCCAAGTTTCTCCCCCAATTCCTCTCATATTGTTGGCCTCTTTTTCTTTGGTCATTATTGTTGCATATATATAGATGCAAAAGTATATACACATACACAATTCTAAATATATGTTTCTATTAATATGTGTAAGCTTTCAAGGCTGACAACTTTTTATTAGTACAATTTTTGTGTGTGTTGTGTTCTGTGTGTGTGTGTGTGTGTGTGTGTGTGTGTGTGTGTGTAGGTATATATGTTCATGTGATGGCACCCATGTAAGAATCAGAGGACAATTGTTTGCAGGGCATATATGTATCTTCTACACACATATGTTCACACAGAGACACATGTGACTTACATATACCCACCTCATGCACACACATTTTCGCCTTGACACTTGAATAATTGGATAGACTTTAGAGATTACAGAAATTCTCTCACACAGAAATGCAAAAGAGACCACTTCTAAACTGTATTTCAGTAATGTAACTACTTAGAAACAAGAAAACATAACAAGTGCCTACTTACTAAGTGGACATTCTTGTATCACAATTTTTATTTGAACTATTTCATCATTGCTTGGTATCATGAATAGCAGAAGTTGGAATGTGGAGGTCGAGATTCTTAGTAGAAATAAATGCTGGTTAAAGAAAAAGAGAAGAAAATGTGTTGCATAAACTTGACTTCTTCTGTAATCAAATGAATATTCACCCTAAGTGCCTTCACATAAATTACATCCAACAATGAATAGAGGTAGAGGGAGGGATACATGACTGAGAACTGGGCTAAGTTCCTGGTCCAGCTGAGAGCAGGGTAGAAGAGTATATATGAGCAAGGGGATAGGGACTATGAGGAAAATTCTTACAGTGATGACTGGCTGGAGCTCTGGAGAGTTCTGAATCAAGAACAGCCACTGGGGAACCATCAGGAAAAGGAACTAGGCTCTCCAAGGGCAATATATGGAACCTCACAGGAGGAATAAGACTATTTCTGTGCATGAACTGGCACCTTGGAGCCCATTCCCTCCAGAGGAACATCTAACTCAGTCTTGATATTAGAATGAGGAAATTGAACCTGCCTGGAGTGGATGTTGAGCTGATCCACCTTGGGACTTCTTGCCCTTTTTGGGGAGGAGAAGGGGGAATGGAGAGAAATGAGGCTAAAGGCTGACCGGGAGTGTTTGGGAGGGAGAAGGAAGGAGGAGCAAGAAGATACATGGATAAAAAAGACTTTATTTAATAAATAAAATAAAGTTTAAAAAAACCAACCAAACAAAGAAAAAGAGAAGAACATGCTTGGGCAGAGGGAAGAGTTCAGCAGACCTTGTAAGGCTTGCAGCAATAAAGCAAGGTCCTTTGAAGCATATTTGCTTGTTTATTGTTATGCACCAAACTGAACAGTGTAAATCTTACATCTGTTTCCTCTCAGAGACCAAATGCAAAATGTCCATTG
Source organism: Sigmodon hispidus (assembly GCA_004025045.1). Lineage (NCBI taxonomy): Eukaryota > Metazoa > Chordata > Mammalia > Rodentia > Cricetidae > Sigmodon > Sigmodon hispidus. Next base: position 8,384 of record PVIH01002505.1, on the reverse strand, counting down.
AAAGATATAATTTTAAGCTAGGCTGCTCTTTACAAGTGAGTTGTATATACTAGATTATATGTGTTGAACATGTTTCCTACACAAGAGTTTTCCCTCTAGGAGGACTTGGGAAGAACATTTTCATATATACTACAGTAAACTTCTGGCACCACTAAGATGGATCTATCTTTGGGTCACAGTCATAGCATTGACTTTGATAGTTATTTTCCTTGGTTAGGCTTTAGTTGGCCTTGTTTGCTCAGAAGCATTGACCTACTTGTCCTATAAGATATATATTGTGTTTTTTTAATACTTTCTTACTACCCTAATACTGTAGGTGATAGCATAGGAACTTGTCTGTGGGTAGTCAAAGAAAGTCACTGATATGTAAATCTACTTCTTGTTAATTTTGAAGCTTTAATCATCCTAAATAAGTAATTAGTGGCTCAGAGTGACTGATAGTCATACTATCTTTTTATTATTACATTATTGCAAGATATTTGATTATGCTGAGTAAAAATGTAATTCTGATTGATTTAATAAAAAGCTGAATTACCAATAGCTAGACAGGATTTACAGGCACAGAGGACACTGGGAAGAAGAAGGGAGAGATACCATGGATGCAGAGCATGTAGCATGGGAATTACAAAGTAAAGATAATTGAGCAATGTAAAAGAACATAGATCGAAAAATTTGGGTTATTTTGAGTTATAAGAGGTAGTTGGAAACAAGCCTAAGTTATTGGCCAAGATTTTATAATTAATAATAATTCTCTTTGTTATGATTTGGGAACTGCCTGGTGAGAGAGTAAAATTGGCTACATATGGTGCCTAACATCTGGCTATTATATTCACATATGGTCCATGAAAGCTTAAAAAACAGTTTAGAACATGGAGTCAAATGTGGCTTCCTGGTGACCATAGACTCCCAGGCATGCTTGGTGTACAGAGACTGCCTGTGGGCTAGCACCATGTTCTAGTGCCATGTGACAATGCCATTAACTAAGGTGAGCTACATGGGTGGTTGGCATAAGAGTTAAGAATTGTCTTGTGACTAGAGAAAGATGCAAATGCTTAGTAAAGACAGACCCAGACATAAAAAAAAAAAAAACTTTAAAAATGTTACAGTGTATTTAAAAACGTGCATAGGTTTAAGAAAAAAACCAACAAGTATTCACAGTCATTAAAAATGGAAAATTTTTATAAATTATAAAAAGTATAAGCCATGTAGAGATGAAAATACAAGGATGTATTGATTTTGTATAGTGTTGTTTTGACTTTACATTTTTTTGATTGCTGAAGAGAAAACTATATCTCCTAGAAAACATTGAATTACAAATGCTACCAAATTAAACTAACCTAATTTATTTTTGCAATGTCAACTGTAAAATGAAAGTCAAAAAATAGGTTATGTTGAGAAAAAGTTTACACTTTTGTTTCCACAGAAAACAAAAGACTATGCATTCATTCAAGGTTGAGAAAAAAGATTTGACCAGTGGAGCCCCCTAAATTCCTGTCTACAGTCATAAAAAACAAAGCTCAAAAATCTACAAGAGAAGTGATATATATGTTTTATTAGCTCAAACATAAAACACAAAAATTATTTGTGGATAGCTTGTGTATAGCACCAAGTCTATATTTGTGTTAATGCAGGCATGTATATTACCTTTGAAAATTTATGTGTTTTTAGAGCAAGGTGACCAGGCACCAATCTCAGAGTTTTGAATCTAGAACTGATTCAAGACTACTGGCTAAGATAGTCTAGCCTCACAGACAATTCTTTCCAGGTCTTCACCATTATCCGAATTTTCTCAGGGTCTCCCAAAGTTTTTCAGAACTCCCAGAAACAGAAAACAATTTAGATAACACAACAAGAGATGAGTTAGGTTTTTTGTTGTTGTTGTTGTTGTTATTTGACGGGTAATAAATGTTTGTCATTGTTTTAGTGGGGATATAAAAAAATAGGATATAAGACAACTATTAACATCAAATGTTTCACAACGTTATGGATTTTGGAATATTGATATGAATTTAAACTTATTTTTGTTATGCTAAATGTATGTTTCTACTCTTTTGGGGGTATATAGCTCATATAAAATGTATAATTAAAAATGCAGGATAGTAGTCATCTATAATAAACTTCTAGTCATATTAGGTATGTTTTCAAGGTTAAACAAATATATTTAGGTAGATAGCTCTATATTAATCCAAAGATATATTAGATATAATTTTATATATATATATAATATATAATATTATATTTTAAATATATCTATATTACATTTAGATATTATATAATATAGATAGATATATATTAAAAACACTCAAAGACTTAAGGAACATGGCACTTAATCTGTTTAGTAGCACAAGACTTTTCATGATAATGAGGCATATTTGCTCCTGAAAACACCAATTTGGTTCAGAGTAGATTGTGGGTATCAAAGGAACATTCTATGGGGTTTGTGGCAAGATTAGCTGCTGGGCAGAGAAACTGTCCTTGCTTTTACTGATGACAGTATGCTATATAAACTGGACAAAGAGAACACAAAGGAATAAAATTGTTAAACTTTGCCAAGATAAAGATACCGTCTTCCCTTGATTTTTTTTTTTTTTTTTTTTTTTTTTTTTTTTTTTTTTTTTTTTTTTTTTTTTTTTTTTTTTTTTTTTTTTTTTTTTGCTGTTACTCAAAAAGAATTTATTTCTACTGGTAATTTAAAGGTCAGTTGGCAATTGCAAGGAGACATGAAATTCAGTGGCTCCTTGCTAATTATCCTAAAAACATTACTGCTTCCACAACTGCTAATATTATTAAAAACATCACTGTGTTAAGTGTTTTTATGTGAAGTATTATTCTTTTTTATGATTTTCATTTTTTTTGAATAAAGTTTCATTCCATATGTGTAAATACCAGAATCATCTAAACTTTAAATCATTTTAAGTTTAGTAAACAATTATTTTAAATTATTCTTACAAATACCTTCCATAAGTTGGATATCTTTTATTATATGTGAAATTACATTGTCAGTGTTCATTGTCCTTTAAAAAAATTTGTTTTCTTATAAAAGTTTGACAGACATTCTGTTGGACACATAGGCAAGCAGCTGCTGAACTTTGCTAAGACTAAGTGAAACAGTTCTTTGCTATTCGTATACTTTAAGCCTGTAGGATGAAAATAGATGCCCCAACATCCAGAAGACTCCTGGGTGACCATCCAGGAAGCCAAATGTCTGTTATTTCTATAGGCTTGGAAGTAGGTTGCCCTTCATTTGCTGTTTACTCAGGCAATATTATATCCTTCTGGGGAAACTGATGAAGCTGAAGACTAGATAATTATAGTTATACTTATTCCTAAGTTATGAAAGAAAATAAAGTCAGTAAAAAACTTTGGACTCACCAATGTAAGATAAAGAATACAGTATTTTCAGTCACTGAATGGAAGGGGGAAAGGAGCTTGAACAAGGATATACATGGATAAAAAATATGACTTTATTTATAATAAAAGAATAGAGTATTTTATTTGAATTTGCCAAATACAAATGGAGTGGATATTGTAAAAGTAATCATTACTTGATAATTATTATTATTGCATATATTTTTGGTATGTTAGAGTTAAAACTCCTTTTTATTTAATCAAATGGGAAAAATTTTGCAGAGCATTTTATTACACTGTGTAAAGATATGTTATTCTGATTGATTTAATAAGGAGCTGAGTGTTCAATAGCTAGGTCAAGGTTTTCAAACAGAATTCTGGGAAGAGGAAGCAAGAGATGTAAGGGATACTGAGCAAGCAGCATGAACATTACTAAGTAAAAGTAACTGAGCAATGTCAAAAAATATTTAAAAATTATGTTAATTCAAGTTAAGAGCTAGTTAAAAACAAACCTAATCTTTCAGCAAAACTTTTATAATTATTAATAAGCCTCTAATGTCATGATTTGGGAGCTGGCTGGTAGGACAAAAAAGACTTCCAGTATTATATATACAATTTGCTCCTTGAATCACAATGCCTGATCTATAATTGTAATGGTTTATCCTATGATTACATGATAAATATTCTCAGTTTCAAATCACTGGGACTATGTTCTTGTACACATTTGTCACTGATATTGGTTCATAAAATGCTGGTTGGTAAAGTAACTAGACAGGAAATAGAGGCAAAGAAACCAGACTATAAGAATTCTGGGAAGCAGAAGACAAATAAGAAAGGACAGTGAGAAGCAGAGAAAGTAGGATGAGATGATGTACTGAGCAAAAAGGTACCAAGCCACACGGCTAAACATAAAGAGAAATGTATAAGAAAGTATAAGAGTTAGCAAGTAATAAACCTATGTCATAGCCCAAATTGTAATTACTACAACACTTTGTGTGATTATTTGGGACTATTGGTCTACACTTTGGAGCTAGGTCATGCCAGAAATTTCTTACTACTGATGACACCCTACATGGGGCACCTACACTCACTAAAAGCCTTAGAAGCTTAAAAAGGGTTCTGCATACAGAAACAGAGCCAAAACCAACTTTCTTGTTATGTCTCTCATGTGGGCTTTGGTACAGCGTAGGGTGCAAGTTTGAGCTACAAAATGTCAGGCTTGCTACATGCAGCTTAAACTACAACAAGACTGGTTTTCAAAATCTTACAAGAACCCTGGCATAAACACAAGCTGCATATGGCCAAATTAAAGAAAGGGAACAGAGTCAAGCACAACTTTTTGGTAGCAGTGTTTATAAGGTGGTCTCTACTGGTGGTAAGCAAAGGTAATACTCTTTTAGAAAAGACTTTCTAACTCAGCCTTAGCAACAACAACAACAAAAAAGCTCCTTTAAGAGGCCCAGCTGCTAAGGACTTAATTATGAGCAGAGGATGGAGGTGCTTTACTTGGTGGCAGTATAGGCCCTAAATTTCCCCAGAGTTGGAATGGTAAACATGGTTCCTGCCAGTAACTCTACCATGAAGATACGTTCGAACAGACAGAAGGTCTGGGTTGAGCAAGTTTCCATAGCTGAACCTTTAATCCTAGGCATGGTTTAGCAGATTAATGGTGTGGTGAGAAAAAAGATAATCAGTAAAGATAGATTCAGACAAAAAAAAAAAAAGAGAAAAAAGGAAAAAGGTAGAGAAAGTCCTTAAAAAAGAATAGAATATAAAAAATAATAAGGTATGTAAAGATGGAAATTACAGAGTCTTGATTCTGTATGTTATTGTCTTCTATTTGAGATTTTTAACTTCAGAGGAAGAAACAAGAGCTGCTAAAAGATATTTGATTATAAAAGCTATTGGATTAATCTATCTATATATCTAGTAAATGCCTTGACTAAAAATTTAAGTAAAAAAAATATTACTTTGGAGAAAAAGTTTTCTTTTTATCTCCACAGAAAATAGGAGGCTGTGGATTTAGTATGGGTTAAAGAAAATAAGATTTGATGAGTAAGACCCCTTGAAAGTTTCCAATGGAAACAGATGGCTCAGATAATTCAACATATCAGAGCACTTCTGTTGTAGTTTCCTCGGAGCTCTGCGTCTATAACAGATTTATGGAGACTGTCTGAGATGATTCAGCTTCACAGAATACTCCAGTCTGGACTTGGTCATGATTTTGAATTTTTATTGGGTCTTGCAAAGATTACTCTAACTTCTACTCAGCAAGAAGTAGTCTAGAGAACTATACCCACATTCCTCCAAAAAATGGGTGATGGATGTTTGACTTTGTCTAGAGTGTTGGCTACAAGTTATTATAGAGAGTGATCTGAAAAAAAAAGCTATACAAAGAAAATTAAACTTGGGGTTCTTCTTTTAAAAAGAAAAAAAGAGGAAATGCTGTGGGACTATGCTCTTCTACACTATAAACATTTGTCATTCCTATTGGTTAGTAAAATGTTGATTGGTCAAGTAGCTAGATAGGAAGTAGAGACAAGGCAACCAAACTGGGAGAATTCTGAGAAGCAACAGAGGGAGAATAGAGGACACCAAGATGCAAAGGAAGTGGGATGAGAATGATGCACTGAGCAAAAAGTTACCAAGATACATGGATAAACATAATAAAAAAAACTAGGAGTTAGCAAGTAAGACGACTAAGACATAGGTCAAACAGCTTGTAATTAATATAAGCCTTTGAATAATTATTTTATAAGTGGCTGTGTGAATGCATGTGGGAAAATTCCTCAACCCCAGGCCTGGACAGGCCAGAAACATCTGATTGCTGCTTTGTTAGATAAAAGTTTCAAGTTATTATACAGCAAAAATGCCATTACTACTTGATAGTTGATGAATAAAGCATCCATTCCCAGCTAATGGCCTAATTTCTTATGCTCAGTTTCTGTCGTATCTACATGCTGAGACCAAAGTGGAGTTGCAATATCATTATAAGAATTTGATTCATGAGTCAAAATTCTTATAAGGCATAATTATATTATGTCAGTAGGTAAATAGCAATGGAGACTCCACAAAACCTCATCCACTCCTACAAGGATGCACAGAGAAAATAACAGCCATGTAAGGCCTGAATTCCTAGCTTTTTGTATCTTCACCATGCTCAGGCAGTCACAAATATGGAAGACTGTGACTTTCGACTAGTAAGAATCTTTGAATACAACAGAATTATTTTGTTTCTTTAATCACCAATGCAATCACTATAGATACTGAAAAATCTTTGTCTTCTTTACTTTTAGAAATTCTGCTCATTTCTAACACTCTAAATAAATGGCGTTTATAATACTTTCTTCTGACTCTGGAATTTAATATGATCTTTTCACTTTCTATTCACATAGCATTAATGTTGGCTTCCTATGATTATTTTTTAATGAGAATAAGAATCTAATAAGCCAACACTTAGGAGAATTTTCTGTATTCTCTTTACTTGCCAAAGAATATGTTTATCTTCCTACAATCTGTCTATAATTAGGGGTAAAGTAGGTGGCTTTGTGTATCTGGGAATGAATATAAAGGGATTATAACATATAACACACACCAACAGAAACTATTATTAGAAACCTTTTTTTCTATTTTTCCCTCAAGAATTAAGATATAATAGTAGTAGTGCTACAGGATAGATAAGAAAGGTTCAGGAGAGCTTTTTGTTAAGAAATAGCAAAAACGTGGGTGGAGTGATTTTCTTTTTTTAAAAAACTTCCTATTTGGAGAACTGAAAACAGACTTCAACATATCTGGCCACATCATAACAGAAATAGATGTCTATTTGTGTAACATAGTGAGATGAGAAAAAAGAAAAGGGAGGAGGAGAGGTGGATAGATAAATAGGTATATATATATTTTTGATTTTTGAAGGACACAGGGGCTGATACTAGTGCTGATCCATTTCCACTTTAGAGAATGAAGGGGCATATATCACTGTAAAGAGCAATATACTCATATAGCAAAGGCTAAAAATTAGAACAAAGCCCAAGTCAAGAATAGCAGGTTGGATTAATGAAGAATGAAACAGAAAGAAAAAAAAAAAAAAGATTTGAGTTCACTAACTCTACAGCATTCAGAGGACAGGATGCTGGAATGAAAGCCTGAATTCTCCAACATTTTTCACATACAAATTGGTTTCTTATAAGAAAAATAATGGAGGTAAACTCTGCCCCTAACCACATCCACAGCTCCTGCTGAGGGAAACCCCACCACGACCTCGAACTGAGGTAACCAACTACAGGGGTCTCTGAAGGGCAGATTCAGACCACGCCCAGAGGTGAGGAGGGGGCAAGAGGCCTCAGCACCTATATCCCAGCCTGGGAGGGAGAGTTGAGCTCCCATTGCTTCTGGTTCTGCTCCTGGGACCGAGTGCTGTCTGCAGAATCCCAGCACACTCTGGAGCAGGGGCAGGTAAACTCTGCCCCTGACCACATCCACAGCTCCTGCTGAGGGAATTTGCACGACTCCCACCATGACCTGGAACTGAGCGAACCAACAACTGCAGGGGTCTCTGAAAGACAGAATCAGACCCTGACCAGAAAGGTGACAGGAGGCACACAAACCCGAGTTCCACAATTGACCAGGACCCATCTAATCGTGAACCACTGAAGCCATGGACAAACATCAGTGCAAAAAATTACATAATACTACAAAGGACAACATGGTAACTCCAGAAGAGAGTGGCGATCTTACAAATACAAGACTTGAACTGAGCAATGAAGAGGAAACAGAAGGAAGCAACACCAAAAATTCCTTTTTGATGATCATCGAAGCTCTCAAGGAAGATATGAAAAACAGCCTTAAAGAAATAGAAGAAAATACAAACAAAAAATTGGAAGAGATGAACAAATCTATGAAAGAAACATGCCAGGAACTAAAAGCTGAAATAAAAGCTGAAATAAAAGCTGAAATAGAAGCAATAAAAAAGGCGCAAAATGAGGCAAAAATGGAAATAGAAAACCTGAAGAAAAAAGCTGGAACTACAGATACAAGCA
>PVIH01002504.1:130183-187776 GCA_004025045.1 Sigmodon hispidus | reverse complement strand
TTTTTTTTTTTTTTTTTTTTTTTTTTTTTTTTTTTTAAAGATTTATTTATTTATTATGCATACAGTTTTACAGAAGAGGGCACCAGACCTCATCATAGATGGTTGTGAGCCACCATGTGGTTTTGCTGGGAATTGAACTCAGGTCCTCTGGAAGAACAGTCAGTGCTCTTAACCTCTGAGCCATCTCTCCAGCCCCGATAGAGTTATTTCTAATCAAAGTAAAAACATGGAGTTTAAGTCAAATCTATAAAGGCTTAAAATAATCACTGCATTGAACTTGAATAAAGTGAATATTAACTAGGTGAAACTAATCCTGAGCATAAAGGCCACCAGCCATTATAATGAAAATTATAATATAATTTGTTTAGGTGTTTTAAACATAACCTGCTCATGACATGTGACCAGTGACAAATATTCTTGCATCTTGCAGGAGCAGAAACATTGGTAAATTTAGAAGAAAATGACAACAGAGGTCCCAGCAATGCCCCCTAGGGCAGTGGTTCCCAAGCTTTCTAATGCTGTCACCTTTTAACAGTTCCTTAGGTTGTGGTGATTCCCTCCCCCCAAAAAAATATTTTCATTACTACTTCATGACTAGTTTTGCTACTGTTGTTATGAATTGTAATGTAAATTTATGTGTTTTCTGATGGTCTTGGGCAACCCCTGTGAAGGAGTCATTTGATCCTAAAGGGGTTGTTACCCACGAGTTGAGAAACGCTGCCCTAGGGCATACTGGTCTTGTCACCAGAATGGATTTGGTCACAGTCTTCCCCCCCAACTGGCTTGGTTCTCGTTTTCTTTTGAAATGGTCTCATGTATCCCAGTCTGGTCTTGAACTCTTGATCCTACGGATTCTGCCTGCTGAGTCCTGGATGACAGACATCAGCCTCATGCCTGGTTGGCCTGGTTTTTATCTGCCAGTTAGTTTGCTCACTGAAGTGTCCTTACTACCAACAGGGTGAAACTTCCCAAACTGCCTTTTCCTTATGGAAGTGATGGGGTAGTAAATGTGAGCCTCCAGAGCTGTTTTCCTCCTCCAAGGCCACACAGCAGAGTGGAGCAGCCACTCCACCCCAGAGATGGTGAGCCTGATTTCTGGGAAAAGGCAGCCCGGCTCCTTAGCTGTAAATAGGTCATTAAGACTCAATTTGCTCAGACTGATGGCTCTGGGCTCCCGGGGGAACTAACCCCAAAAGACTGTGACGACTTTACCTTGGCATGCAGCTGGAGGAAAGGACAGAGTGCCCCAGAGAAGGATGCTGTGGTGACAGCAAACAGACATAGATGCCTTAAGTCTTAAGATCCAGGTCAAGTCATTCTTCTAGTGGAGGCCAGCTCTGTTGTCAGGGAAAATAGAATGAAGTCTTGCCTCTGAATCCAAAGTTTGTCAGGGCTAGCCTTCATGAAGCAGACTTGTAATCCCCGGCACTTGAGAGCCGCTGCATTGGAAAAATCAAAGCTTATCTGAGTGATTTATCAAATGCTCATCTCAGAATTTCAAAAGGAAAAGAATGTAGAGGATGTAGTGAGGGGCTACAGCTCAGTGGGAGAGCCCTTGCCAAAGCCCAGGGGGTCCTTATCATGGCAAAAATGCACACATGCACACACACACACAAGTAATAATAATAGTAATTATAATGGTTTAAAGTTGTTGGGATGCTATGGAAGCAACCCTATAAAGTCATTCTGTAATATTACACAGCAAAAAATACAGCCAAGAGACAAGCTATACAATGAGATGAATGAGTGCAAATGACCTCTCCTCAGGAAGTAGGTATCTGAATATGTAAGGAATTCCAAAAACCCAACAGCAAGAGCAAGCAAGTATTCGACCAACAGGGGGCAGTACAGCTAAGCAGACACTTCTCAAAAGAGAACATACAGTCTGAATGGCGGTTATATATGTGCCAGTGAAAACCAGGAGAAAAGGAAACCCTTCCGTGCTGTTTGCGGGACTATGAATCAGCCATAATGGAAAACAGTGTGGAGGTTCCTTAAAAATGAAGAATAGAGCTATCATATGATCCAGTATCCCCACTACCAGGTATATCTATTCAGTGAAAATGAAAGCAGTATATATGCACCGTGTATTATTTTGTCTGTTGTTTCTGCTGTTTTAGACAGAGACTCATGTAGCCCAGCCTGGCCTCCTTACGTAATTGAAGATGACTTTGAACTTCTGATCCTCCTGCCTCTACCTCCCAAATGTTGGGTTGTAGGCAGGTGCTGCCATGTTCCCTATCTGTGACACTGAGGGTCAAACCCAGGGCCTGGGGCATGCTAGGCAAGGACTTTACCAACTGAACTATAGCGCAGGCCTTATTTATGTTTTGAGATAAACTTACACCATAAAGTCCAAACTGGAATTCACTATGTAGTCCAGACTAACCTCAAACACTTAGAGATCCTCCTGCGTCAGCTCTCAGTGATAGGGTTATAGGTGTACTATGTCCTGTTGAAATCAGTATTTTGTTGGGTTTTTTTGGGGTTGGTTGTTTTTTGTTTGTTTTATTTTCTTTTTTGAGACAGGATCCCTCTCTGTAGCTCTGGCTGGCCTTGAACTCACCTGTGTCTGCCTCCCAGTTAAAGGCATATACCACCGCTCTTGGCTCTTAGTAATTTTTTTAAAATAGGGTCTCATGTAGGCCAGGCTAGCCTTGGACTTAATAGGCAGCCAAGGATGGTCTCAAACTTCTTATCCTCCCTACACTTCCAGTGCTGTGGTAACAGGTACATGTCACTACAGCTAGTTGGAATCAATGTTTTACTTTCTTTTTAAAGGTTTATTTTTATTTTATACATATGAGTGTTTGCCTGAATCTGTGAATTACAGATAGTTATGAGCCACCATGTTGGTGCTGGGAAAAGAACATGGGTCCTCTGGAAGAACAGCAAATACTCTTAACTACAGAGCCATATCTCCCATCCTTAAAATAAATAAGTAAAAGAGATAACACACTTGCTGTCCCATGTTCTCTGCAGTCCTATTTCCTGTAGACAGTAAATGCAAACAACTCATCAGCTGATGAGCAGGTAACAGAAATGTGGTACATATCCACATCTGAATACCTTCCAGCACAGGAGATGGGAAAGGCTTATCCACAAGAAAACAGTAGTTAGACGCAAGAGGGTCTGGTCTGTGTTACATCAGTACAGTCACAATGACTGCACCTTTCATAAAGGTTTTCATCACAAAGAACTGATGACAGCCCATGCCTTTAATCCCAGCAAGAGGCAGAGGCAGTAGATGTCTCTGTGAATTCCAGATCAGCCTGGTCTCCATAGTGAGTTTCAGGCCAGCACAAGGTACATAGTGAGACCCTGTTTTAAAATAACCACAACAACAACAAAAAGGAGTTGTTGGTTTTTTTAATCTTTTGACTCTTTGGGAGCCTCCCACCCAGCTACCAAGTAAATCACACATGGAAGCTTATTCTAACTTACAAATGCCCAGCCTTAGCTTGGCTTATTCTTTTCTTAATTTGTATTATCCCATCTACCTTTTGCCTCTGGTTTATTACCTTTTTCTATTTCTGTATATCTTCCTCTGTCGTTGGTTGTGTTGCTGGGTGGCTGCCCTCTTGCTTCCTCTCCGTGTTCTCCTATACCAGATTTCTTCTATTTATTTTCCCTGCCTACCAGCCCCGCCTAACCTTCTCCTGCCTCACTATTGGCCACTCAGCTCTTTATTAGACCATCGGGTGTTTTAGACAGGCAAAGTAACACAGTTTCAGAGTTAAACAAATGCAACATAAAAAATGCAACACATTTTTGCATCATTAAACAAACAACGTTCCACAGCATAAATAAAAATAACATTTTAAAATAATATTCTATTGTGGTGATATTTTGTTTGTGCTCAGAACAAATAAAGCTTGCCTGAAGATCAGAGGACATTGCTAGTGCCTATAATCATAGAGGCCAGGCAGTGGTGGCACACACACACACACACACACACACACCCCTACCTACCTTTAATCTCAGCACTTGGCAGGAAGAAGCAGGAAGATCAGTTCAAGGCTATCCTGAGATTCATGAGATTGAATCAATCTAAAAAAGAAACAGAGCCAGGCTGTGGTGGTGGCTCATACCTTTAATCCCAGGCCTAGGAAGGTGAAGACAGGAATGTAAGGGGGTGGAGACAGATGCTCAAACTCATTCAGTCTGAGGATTCTTAGAGATAGAATCTCTAAGTGGATGTCTGTAATCCCAACACTCAAAAGGCCAGGGCAGAAAGATTGCCAGCAATTTCAAACTAGCCTGAACTGCATAGTGGAACATTCTCTCTAAAAAAGAAAAACCCCAAAGGAACTGGCAAATGGAAAAGGAAGCATTCACCTTCAACCCGAGGTTTACATCACACACTGTACAAGTGGGTCAAAGCATCAGGTGTCCCCATTTACATATATATGTGCATTTATGTTTTTATATCTGTTAAATGTTAATTCATAAATAAGAAAGAAAAAGAGAAAACTTGGTTGCATTCTGACCTAAGGAAGATTTCCTGAGAATAGACCAAGTACAGCAGTGAGCGTTCTGTGCCTGACTCCTCTTGGTGGCTCCATCCTGTTGTTTGGTGAGTTTCAGAGGCCAAGGAAGCCCTGTCACGAGTCTGAAGAGCCTTCTGTAGGTGATCTCTCTTCCTGAAACAAGGGTGTTGGTCCAGAAGCACATGGTTAGGCTCCACCTGCAGGATCTTTATTCAATCAGTTCCCAGCACTCATCTCAGATGACCCTGCAGCTTCCAAGGGCTCCCTGCATGTACGTGTTGCACATAAATGCTTGACAGGCACGCACACACACACATAAGTAAATAAATTTTGAAGGAAGAAGGAGTAGTTGTTGTCTCAAGACCAAATCCTGACTTCTGTGACTAAAGCACAGAGTAGGAAAAGGATAAGTGCATTCCCCAGTCAGGGATGCACATAGAAGTTGATATGGGTGGATGGATATAAGATGGATGAATTGATTTACTGAGACAGAGTTTCCAAATGCATCCTCAAAAGACCTTGAACTTTCTACATAGCCCAGGCTGCTTTCAAACTCATGAACCTTCTACCTCAGCCTCCTGAGTATTACAGATCTGTGCCACTACACTGGACTCAGAATTTGAATTTAACAGGGAGGTTATTTGAGAAAAGATGTACTGTCTGTGAAGCCTTGTCAGGCTGACTGAGGACACAGAGTAGCCCACAAGCCATTACTGCATAAGGCTCATTTCCTGCCAATGTAAACTAGCTGCCAATTGATAGCTGATTGGTTTGATAAATCACTATCAAAAGTTCTAGTAGTAACTCCACATGCCCAGCCCTTGCCTATGGTCACCAAATCAACTAACCTACAGGGTTTTGCAGATGTAACAGTTGACTTTAAGATTGTCTGAGGCTGTGGGCTGGAGAGATAGACAAAACAATGTCTGATGGTAAACTCAGGATTATAGCCCTTTTTGCTTAGCATGCTCAAAACCCTGGGTTCCATCCTCACTCAGTACCTCATCAGCTTTCTCTAGCGTGCCCATGCCTGTAATCTCAGCACTCTGGAAGGCAAAGGCAAGAAGATCAACTTCAGTGCAAGAGGTGGAGATAACTTGGAGGCCAGCCTGGGCTAAAGACTCTGTCTAAAAGGGGGAAAATGTTGAGGGGGAATTCTGAGCCCCTTAAAGCAAAAATTTCTGTAGAAGTCAAAGTGTAAAACCCTGGATAAATTCAACATCGGACCCTTGCCACCAGAATACCACATGGCAAGAAACACAACTTCTGGGAGTGGTTTCCGGCTGACACACGGCCCAGGAAACGAAGGGTGACGGAAGAGAGGTGCCAAACAAATACAGGGCTGTGATCTGCTGTGCGGATTAGTCCACCCAAGTGAGGGATGCTCTTTAGAGGTGACCAAGAGCCCATGGGTTCCCTCCAGTTCTCTGTGGCCTAGAAAGAGCAGTGTCATCAGCTAGAATCTCACCAGAAGGCTAGGAATGCAGATTCCTGGAGGGGGATCCAGCTACCTTTAGAAAGTTAATTTAAATGTCCACCCTCTATCTTAAGGACCTGGGCCTGGTAACTGTGGCCTGTAATCCCAGCACTTGGGAGACTGGAGAAGGAGAATTACACTTTACAGCCAGCCCAATTTGCATGGTAAGGCCTTGTCTCAAAATAACAACAGCAAAAACAAACACGAAAACACTAAGGTTTAGGAGTGTGGCTCAGTTGGCAGAGTGTTTGCTTAGTATGTGAAAAATTGATCCCAATACCAAATAAACAGGGTGTGGTGGCACTTGCCCGTAATCCCAGTTCAAGAGGTGGAGGCAGAAGAATCAGAAATTCGAAGTCATTCTTGCTACATAGCAAGTGAGAAAAGCCTGGACTATGTCTCAAAACAAAACAAAAAAAATTATTTACCTCAGGGCACAAAATTATTTCACCGAAGGTGACGATTCTGCAGTGATGAAGGAGAAGGGGCAGAGGCAGCCTGGAGCCTGGCATGTCTCCCTGGCAATTAGGTTAGATTTTAAAAACACTGCTGTGAGGAGCCAAGACTTCAGGAGGAGCAATGCAGCCTACTAATCGATACGCGTTAGACAGGGCTGGTGTGGCAGCGGCGAAATTGAAAGTCTAGTGATTAATGATGAAATTACATTCTCTGACTCACTATATTGTCAAGGTCTGAGGACACAGTCTCAATTAAAGATGGCTTCAAATCCATCTGTGTGTCTGAAAATCATCAGAGGCTATGTTCCACGCCTCTGCCGCCTTCCTCCAGTACTGACCAAGATGACGTTGTTATCATCTGTTACTATCTCTAGAGAGATGGCTCAGTAGGCCCACCCCCTCCTTCACCCATCCTGGGGAGTCTCCCTCCCTCCCTTCATCCCTTTCTCTTCTTTCCTGCTCCTTCCTCTTTCTGACTGTCTCAGGTAACTAGGTTGGTCTTGAACTCACTGTGTAGTGAAGAATGACCTTGACCTTCTATTTTGTCCTCTTTCTGCCTGTGGACTGCTAGGATTACAGGCATTGGACATCTGCTTGTTTTTTTTATTGTTACTTGTTTGTTTTAAATGAGCTAGGAATAACCCCGGGATTTGTGTGTTCAAGGCAAGCACTCTACCAACAGAGTTCCATCCCCAGCCATTGCTGGGTGTTTCCCAAACCAGACCTTCCTCGCAGATGTTCTGACACTTTCTTTGAGGCCATACCAGAAGCATCCTTTGAATTATTAAACACTGCTGACAATCTTTATTGTCTGATTCCAATTGGTAGCAAAAGAACAAATGTTTCCAGGATTATTAAACGGCAACTAAAATCAGAGGGTGCTATCTGTTATTTGAACATGGAATGGAACAAAGCCAGCTACAGAGTTCTTTGTCTTTGGTTTCCACTAAACAAGCAAAGGAGAGAGATCAGAACATATGTCTGATCTGCCTTCACTCATAACCCTTCTGATACTAATTGTGTGGAGGTTCCCCCTCCAACAACTCGGTCTCCAGCTCTTCGGGTGGCAGATGGTTATAATACCATCTTGTCCAATTCTGACCGAAGTCACAATTTGAAAGGTTCAGCATAGGATCCAAGAAAATATTTGAGAAAGGGGTGGCTGGGGAGATGGCTCAAGGGTTAAGAGCACTGGCAGCTCTTCCAGAGGTCCTGAGTTCAGTTCTAGAATCTCAGCTCCCTACTACTGAGGCAGAATGGAATCCAGGTTTCTACACTTGCCTAAGAGCTTATCACATGTTCTCAGTTGAGATCCCTTTGCTGTTTGTTCAGAAAATTCCACAACTAAATGCGATGGGTTAAAGCCAGCCAAGTAGGAACAAAAAGTGGGAGCATTCTTCTTACAGTAACAGGCTCCTAGAACACAGCAAGTGTGGAGGTTTATCCAAGGGGCTCCCATGTTTAAGAAAGTGCTTCATGAGAGGCTCATTCCAGAGTATGCTCAGAAAGGTCGTAGCACAGGTGTTTGAAAAATTATTCTGGCAGATAGGAGCACAGTTGGGCGTGCTTAGCTCCTATTGTGATGATGGTGGACAGTGCCCCCGTAGACATGTACAACTCAAACCACAAAGTTCTAGATGGAAAAAGGACACTTTGAAGGTAGATTTCTGTAGGAGTTTGGCCCTTGGTACCAATCTCATGCAGCTGCCAACAAACCCCCATTTGAGACTCACTCTCTGTTCTTGAGGGGTTCAGGATAGACGCCATTCTTCTGAAACTACTTAGCAGTGTGTGTGTGTGTGTGTGTGTGTGTGTTGCTTATCCCTTCATAATTAATTGAATGGGACATGTTTTAAAAACTTACACATATTTATTTGTATATGTGTGGATGTGTGTGCCATGGCACATGTGCGGAAGTCAGAGGACACCTTTTGGTAATTTGTTTTCTCCTGGAATGTGGGTCCTGGGGCTGAGTTCAGGCCTTTAGGCTTGGCAGCAAGGCCTTGACCCTGGACGCCACCTCTGTCCTAAGTTAAGTATGCTTTATTGCTGGCTCGGTTTCCACATCAGCACATGCTCATTCCCTAAAATGCTGTATGCCTTCTTTCAAGCTTGTGCTTCTCTTTGGGGGCAGCTTGTGTGCAGTCTAGGGCAAGGGGTAGAAATTTTAATCAGTTTTCACAGTTTGGCACTGTAACTTTAAGGGTACAGTTGGTTTTTTCAGTTTTGCTGGATGACTGAGGTCTCTTACCTCTATTTTACTCCTGGCATCTGGAAAAGTCAAGCACAGTCTTTGAAGTAAAAGTGGGTCCGTCATCTTCTAGAGTCCATTATAACTCCTATTTTTTCTGTCTGGCTTCTTCCTGTCCTGTATAAGTTTCCACAGGACTAGGGAGACGGCAGATGGTAGAGCGCCTGCTAGCATGTAGGAGGCTCTGGGCTTGACTCCTGGCACCACATAGAGCAGGTATGATAGGATGTACCTATAATTCCACTACTTGGGAGGTGGAGGCAAGGTCAGAAGTTCAAGATTATCCTCCATCACATAGGGAGTTAAAGGCTAGCCTATGCTGAAGATCCTGTCTCAAAAATCCATAAAATCTAAGAAATATGGGGCTGGAGAGATGGCTCAGTGGTTAAGAACACCGTCTGCTCTTCCGGAGGACCCGGGTTCGATTCCCAGCACCCACATGGCAGCTAACAACTGTCTGTAGTTCCAGTTCCAGGCAAACACCAAGGCAAATAAATAAATAATAAATAAATAAAGTTTAAAAAAAAATCTAAGAAATACAAAATTCTCCCAGAACAGTTGGCATGGTGGTAAACACCATGTGTCAGGTTCTTTCCAGACAGCGTGCTTTGACTTGCATTGTCTTTTCCAACAGGTACAGTGGCTCCCTGATGTGACTGTTTTAGCACTTTAAATGTGTGAGCTTCACTCTGCTCTTCTTTAAATGTGAAGTCTGTATCACTCCAAGAGGCTGGCTGTACAGTGTGTCTTTTCTTCTTTTTTTTTTTAAGATTTATTTATTTACTATATATACAATATACAGAAGAGGGTATCAGAACCAGATGTCATCATACATGGTTGTGAGCCACCATGTGGTTGCTGGGAATTGAACTCAGGACCTCTGGAAGAACAGTCAGTGCTCTTAACCTCTGAGCCATCTCTCCAGCACCCAGCGTGTCTTTTCTATATAAGTTGAACTATAAGCACATTTAATAATTGCTTAGGCTAACCTTTCTAGCATATCTTGCTCTTTTGCCTTCATTAAATCTTCTATGTAGGAGGTAGCAAATCTATAGAAAGGCAGATGAGCACACATAGGCAGCTGGGGAATTTCTCCAGCCCACGCTGCATGCTTAGGGGCACAGTTTCAGATTATTTACACTTTTGTTTATTCTTGAACAATTAGATATGATCATATCTAATGTTATTTCCAGACTCCAACTCCCTTTTTATTCCCACTACACATCCTCCTCCCATCCAGGCCTTTTGTTTTTCTGATGACCCACTAAGTGCAGTTAGTGCTGCCCGGTGCACAGGTGTAGGCCTATCCCCCACTGACACTCCCCTAGACAGAATGATTCTCGCTCCCCGAGGCACCATCAGTCAGTAACTCCTCATTAAGGAGTGGGGCCTGAGTGCTATCCATCTCCTCCAGCTGTGCTGGGGTTGCTGGTACTTGGTTGGTTCAGTCTTGTGCAGGTAACCGCAGCTGCTATGAGTTTATGAGTGCGGCAGCCATGCTGTGTCCTGAAGACAGAATTTCACAGTGTCTTTTCCATCTTCTTCTCTTACATTCTTCCCACCTCCTCTTCCTCAGTGACCCCCAAATCATGGTTGAGAGCTTTTCTCTTACTATTTTGAGTCTCCTCCTGATGTCTTTGTCGTGTCCAGCTGGTACGTTCATGGTTCATGACTGCTTGGAGAAGTAAAGATCTCCTTTCCTTATTTGATTTCTTTCTGATGGCATTAGGAAAAGCTGCCCCTTTCCAGAATGAACAGGAATCATAAGAAAGTACATATATATCTGTCTATACAAGTAATGGTGGGGTTGGGGATTTAGCTCAGTGGAAGAGCGTTTGCCTAGCAAGGGGGTTTGTTCCTCAGTTCTAGAAAAAAAAAAAAGGCAACAAGTAATGGCCTCTTGTTTCTGAATTCTGGTGCCAAAGTCAACTCTATTATTTCATCTGAGCAGAAATTCTATCAGATCAATGTACAACCAGCTTGATATTTACCATCAGCTATGAAATTTATACTTGTCAGCACACCCATGAAGGGCCTTTTGGCTTGAGTATGTCTGAATTGTTAGCTTGAAGTAGTCCTGTATTAGAAACTCGTCTAACACAAACAAGTTTAGAGAATGACTAGATTGTCTGGTAATGTGCTTAAAGTCAGATGGTAACTGTGCCTGGTATTGTAATGTTTACCTACTAGATGGCCATTTGTCTTCAGAAGATTGAGACCTTGGTCTGGGGTCTAGATTGTTAGTGATTACTCTGTACTGTAGCAGATCCATTTCTAAGAGGGGAATGAGACACTCAGGACTATATAGAAGTGTTTTAGGGGCTAAAAAGACCTGGATTCAAGTCCCAGCTCTGAATAAACTGATTTTGGTGGTGTACTGCTTGGAGTTTGTGGCCAGTGTGATCTCCAGAATGAGTTCCAGGGTGGTCTGAGCTACACAAGAAACTCTGTCTTGAAAAACAAACAAACAAAAAAATAAAAAAATCACTCTGCTCTAATGTTCAGTAAAATTCACTATTTCTCTCTGGTTACAACAAGGCTCTTCATGGGAACTCTAAAAAGTAATAAAGGAACAAGACCGAGAGTAGAACCTTTTAGGTCTCAATGCAAATGCAAAAAGCTGGGAGAGTTAGAACCCACATCCCCGCCTCCGTAGACCAGACTGGCCTCTGCCTCCCAAGTGCTGGGATTAAGGTGTGCATCACCATACCCAGTGAGAAAGATTTTTTTTTACCAGCAGCAAATAAAGAACACTTGGGAAGCGTCTCCAAAGCAGTGCCCTCCTTGAACAGAAAAAGCTTGGTGACTTGGGGTGGAGGTTCTGATCATTTTTCTGCCTCAACCTCCTAAGGGCCAGGGCAGAGTAGTCTATATAAACTCATACAGGAAGGCACTTTCATGGCAAGCACATTCCTGAGCATGCTCAGTTATGGGTTACAATCTTAAGCATGCTCAGTTTAAGGTCGTTGTTCAAGAAGATGGTAGACATATTTGGAGTACATGCTTAATTCAAGGTAATGGAGCAGATGTTCAAAAGCATAAAATGGCAGCAGGAACACTTTGGGGACATAAAGGTGGCAGATGGTAAAGCCTCTGGGCATGCACAACTTTCATTGTTAAAGATTTAGTTGGAAAAAATAGTACAGGGCACTTTGAAGGTACATTAGTATACGAATGTGACCCTGCTTCAGTTACCTAGCAAGGCAGTGAAATAGGACTCAGGACAGTTTCTCCCTTCTCTATGGCATTGAAAATGAAGGGTGGACTTTTAATTAGAACCTGCAAAACACCCGACTAAGACACTGATTCTAATAAGTAAAGGAAAGGAAGGAAGAACATCCCCATACTCACCCCCCACCCCCAGCCTTTTGGAATTTTTCAGCTCACCTGGACAGGTCTGGTTATTTCATGGTGAGTCAGCCACTTGCCATTTAAATGAATGTTTTAAATACTAGGAGTTCAGGTGACTCTTGCTTTCTTCAGAATGAAACATACATAAAATAACATTTTCTAGGAGGCCTGGTGGTGGTGCGGTGGTGCATTCTAGGAATGCTCTTGGGAGTTTGAGACTGAAGGAGCAGAAGTTCAAGACCAAGCCTGGTCTACTAAAGAAGTCAAAGCCAGCCTAGACACATGAGTACCATCTCAAACAAAAACAGGAAGAGGAAGGAAGGAAAGAAAGGAAAGGAAGTATCCTACTTCCTTTGACAGAAATTAACTTTCTGAGGTGGAGTGTCTCACAGGCTGGCTTTGAACCCTGAACTCAGGCAGTCCCCAGCTTTCTATGTGCTTTGACTACAAACTGAGAATTAATTTTTTATTCTTTCTTTTTTCCTTGTTTGTTTTACGAGGTTCGTCCGTGTAGGCCAGGTTCCCGGAGAAGGGGAAGTGGTCCTGCCTCTGGTAATTAAGTTCTAGGATTAATTACCAGCCTGGTGACACCATTCCAGCCTTAACTAGTTAGTGAAAGCCTTAAATAACCAAAAAGAGGGTCCTGCTTTGGGACATTTGGATCAACCACCTATCAAGACAGTTGCCTTACGGTCAACCTCAGCGAGGCAAACTACTGAATAAGCTGCTTCCTCCTTCTCCTTCCCAGAGCTCTCTCTTATCAAACTGTGAGTGGGGAACTATCTTAGGCTCTGGAGAAACAAACTATTCACCCCTGTGGATGCTTTCATCAGGTGTGCTGGTGTAGGTGCTGGGGGGCAGGACCCCGGAGCAGGACGGATGCTGAACTTGCTTAGCACAAATACTGTTCTAGGCTCCTCCCTTCAACCTATATTTAGTGTCTATACAAGTCAACCAGCCATTTGAACGCTCCAACTTCAATAAAGAAAGAAAAAAATCATAAAATTTGTGCAAGTCCCTTCCTTCCCTACCCGGCCCGAAGAAGCTGATAGATGAGCTAATTTTCATCCCTCTCCAGGTGGTTTTCCTCCAAGCTTGACATCTGCACCTCCAGGGCTCTAGACTCAGGGCGGGACCTGGTCGCCCACCCCGGCCTCCGGGCCGCCTCCCGCAGGCGCCCAGAGCGCACGGGTGACGCGAGTCCCGCGCTTCCTGCTCCGCGGCGGGGCCTCCTCCGCGCCGTGACGTGCCAGGCTGTGTGACCAAATATGTCCCTTTCCCCTCCCTCGCCGGCCCCATCGCCCGCAGGCGGCCCCAGCCTCGGGGCTGCCACTTGGACGTCCGCCTGCCCAGGTGTCGCGCGCGGGCCAGTCCCCCGCGCAGCGTCCCCAACGCGATGCCCTTCAGGAAAGGTAAGGGGTCCCCTGGTTCTCCCCAGGTGCGGAGACCCTTGTCCCCTCGGAGGTCCCGCCTTGCCTCTTCCCATCCTGCACTGGCCATCCTGCCGCGCGTTACGCCCCTTCGCTCTGTGCTGTCCCCTACAGCCTCGTACTGTCCGCGGCTGCACCACGTGGATGCGGGAACCCCCGCTGGGCTGGGAGGCGGATAGCGCAGGGCTGGAGGAGGAAATTCTAGCGAACCCCAGAATCGTACTGCGTCGCAGCGCGGGGATGCAGACGGGATACCGAGCCGCCGGGAATTTTAGGGATTGTTTCTGGGAAACTTGGGTCATCCTGACGGCCAGAGCTCGGCAGCCTGGGGCGGATATAAGCAAGGAGACTGCAGAGGGGAGGAGGCCGAGTTCTGTGCACCGCAGATCCCATGCTAGTCCCTCCTCGGCATCGTCACCCTGGGGAAGTCATTTTTACCCCGCACTTTCAGTTTCCCCCGCGGCAAAATGGGCACAAGAAGAGAGCCGGCTGTAGGAGGGACCGGCAGGGGAGTATAAAAAAGCAAACGGGTGGCCCGCTGAGATCGGTCTGGCAGCCACGCGCAGTGCCCATCAAAGCTTTGCAGGCTCTGCCCACGGCCACTGCTGCATCTGAGCTGGTTCACCTTGGCATTCTGCCCTGCAGTCTGGGAGATTCCCATGGCTCACTGCGGGGGTCGCATTTGTCCCATTTTACAGACAGGGCTATGAAGGCCCAGTGATTCTCCAAGTCACTGCTTAGAGCTGGACTGGACTAGGGGCCAAGATGCTCAAGCCAAAGTCTTGAAATGGAAGTGGGGGCTGCATAAGTGTAGAGTGGAAGGGGACTTGAAAACGGGGGCTCTCTGACCTCTGCATATTTGTTTGTGTTGGGAGGAACATCTTGAAAGACCCGAGGCTCAGCAGGGCTTGGCGGCACGTGCCTGTAATCCCAGTACTCTGGCAGGTGGGGGAGGGATGGAGGCAGGAAGATCAGAAGTTTAAGGCCATCCTAAACTACAAAGCAAGTGGGAGGCTCCCTGGGCTACTTGAGACCTTGCTCGAGACAAACAAAAATCCGACTAAGGCTCTCCCACTGGGCCTGCGACCGAAAGAAAGCCAGCCTCTGCAGGTGCTGGGACTATACAGTGTGGCCCTGCCAGCTGCCTCCACCCACCTTTCTTGCCAAGCTTCTCTTCTTTATAGTTCAGGTGAATGCGCAGGTTATTTCTGTGGTTGCTGGGAGGCTGTGGTGGCCTTTGTCCTCCATAAGCACAGAGTGCTAAGGTACCATTCCCAGCTCCTGGCTATGAAGAGGGCTGGCTCACACTCCTCTGCTGCTGGAGGGGAGAGAGAGAGAGAGAGAGAGAGAGAGAGAGAGAGAGAGAGAGAGAGAGAGAGAGAGAGAGAGAGGCCCACAACCACTGTCCTCAAGGTCTCTGTTGTCCCGGGCATAATGTGACCACTTTGTCCCTGGACGTCTGTCTTGAGGGTATCAGAGTCCTCATCTCACCTCATTAACTGCAGTGTGAACAGTCACTGATCTCTGAGTTAATCACCTCTCTCTCTCTCTCTCTCTCTCTCTCTCTCTCTCTCATTCATATTTATGACCTTGTGTTCTTTGGTGGTGGATTGAAAGAAGGCAAAGGTGTCTGTTAGTCATCACAGTGCTTAGGGGCTGGTTTTAGGAACTGAAGTAATTAGGCTGTTCAATTATTTTGGGGGTGGGAAGAGGAGGTTTGAGTAAGCTCTCACTATGGAGTCCTGGCTGGCCAGAAGTTCACGATGTAGACCAGGCTGGCCTCAAACTCACAAATAATCCACTTTCTTCTGCCTCTCAAGTCCTGGAATAGCTTACCATGGTGGTACATATTCATATCCTAGCACTTGGGAGGTAGATACGGTATGATTGGGAGTTCAGATGTTTAAAGATAGGATAGCATGTCGCTCAGATTGGCCTCACACTGGATACACATGGGAAGCTGGCTGGCCTGAACTAAGACTCCCATCTCTCAAGTGCTGGGATTGCAGACATGAACTGTCATTCCCAGCTTGTGGTTGTTTGTTTATTTGGTTTTTGAGACAGGGTTTCTCTCTGCAGCTTTGCAGCCTGTCCTGGAACTTGCTCTGTAGATGAGGCTGGCCTTTTCCTGTGGGTTCCAGGAATTCAGCTCAGGTTTTCAAGCTGTGTGGTAAAGTGCTTTTTACCTGCTGAGCTGTATCCCTTGTCTTCTTTTTATGTCTTGACAATTGTAAGACCTGGGACCAGCACTGTAGGGGCCTGGAGGAAACGTGCCAGGCAAGCTGAGAAGGGTTTGGGAAAAAGCTTTCTCAGACAGATTGGGGAAGATATGGGAGACCCCCAGAGGTAAGCGAAAATTCTGTGTATCCACCTCAGGCCCAAGATGTTGCAGGGCAGAGTGGCTGTCTGACTGAAGTCTTGGCCTCTGGTGGACTGCTGAGAGACCCTGTTTTCTTATCTCTGTTCCCCTGCCATTGACGGGTATGAAACCAGGAACCAGGTCGACCTGCTTGGCTATAGTGCAGGGTAGATTTGCGCAGTGGAGGATAGTGGATTTGTTAGAACCACAGATAACAACTTTAGGTCCTGGTTTTATGCCTCACCTGCAGGAGGCACTCAGTAACATCTGAATTCCATTGGGACAAAGTTGAGTGATTACATGCCAAGTCATCCATTCATCCTTGATGTGTCAGCATTTCCCAGGCATTAAGTAAACAACAAACACAGTGCTCCTTCCCTGGAGGTCACCTGCCGGCAAGTGCCAAGGGGAGAAGGTCAGAGATGGGCACAGCATTATGATTCTGGCTCTGTTGGTATAACTCATGTGGAGCGCACATGAGGTCCCAGGTTCAATCTCCAGCACTACAAAAACTGAGTGAGGAAGTAGGAATCTGTAATCCCAGCACTGTGAAAGTAGAGGGTCAACCAGGATCCTCCTTGCCTAAATAGAAAGTTCAAGGCTAGCCTGAACTGTCTGAGATTCCCTAGGAGGATAGGAGGAGGAGGAGGAGGAGGAGGAGGAGGAGGAGGAGGAGGAGGAGGAATCTGGTGACAAATGTCTGTAATCCCAATACTCAGGATGCTGAGGATGGCAAATCTCATGAATTAAGGCCAGCCTTGGTTACATATCAAGACCCTGTTTCATAAAATCAAAACCGTGTGCACAGTGGTACAATCCTACAATTCCAACCCTTGGGAGATGGAAGCAGGATTTTACCAAGTTTGAGGCCAGCCTGGATTATGTGAGGCCCTGTCTGTCTTAAAACAAACAAATAAACAATAAAGTAGCAATACTCTCCTGTCTTTCTCTATTCTAACACTACCTGTAATGCTAAAGAAAAATCAAATAAACAAGTAAAATAAAAAGAAGCCTGAGCAGTGAGCCAGTTCAGGGTTTTTTGTTCTTTTAAGGACTTTGGACAGACAGTGGCCTGGCCAGCTGGAGTGGATGAAGACACAGCTTCTCATTGGATACAGAGTTGTGGTGGTAGTGAGGGACTTTTATCTGGACACTCCACCTTTCTGAGGTGGACTCCAGTGGTATAGCACATTGTTGTTGTATTGGCTCTTTGTAATATGGGTGAGTGAGTGGTGAAGGCTCCGGGCGATAAAGGACAGTCTGGGGAAGTAGGATGCATCACCTGGGCATCTTGTCTGTTGACTGGTCTCCAGGGTGACTGCAGCTGTTCTGAGGGAAACTTTTCAGTCCCAGGGCTGACTGAAGATCAGGACTGTAAAAGCCAGCTTGAGGTTGGCTTGAGTAAGGAGAAGTTAGGAAATAAGAGATTTGAGAAAGGGGGACAGGAAACATGTCAGTTAGACGCAGGGAGGAAGTCATGAAAGCCGTGGTTAAGTCAGGGAGCCACTGAGCAGGAAGGTGGAGACGGCTCTTTTGCAAGACCTTGACGCATTCTAGGATGGGGAGGTTGCTTATATAGCTCACTAGGAGAGCGCTTGTCTCAAAAATCTCTGGGTTCTGGGGTTCCATCCTCAGCACCACAGAGATGGGGGAGGTGAGAAAAGGAGAAAACATCAGAGTCTCATAAGTGACAGACAGGGTGTGGTTCAGTCTAGAGCTGTGATTTTCAACCTGTGGGTTGATACTGCTTGAGGTGAATATCAGATGTTTACATTAAAATTCACAGTAGTTACAAAATTACAGTTATCAAGTATCAATGACATGTTATAGTTGGGGTCACCACAACATTAGGAACCATTGGAAAGGCTGAGAACCTGGTCTAGAGCCTGGGCTCTTGACTGTATTTTTGAAGTTCCTTACCTCTGCCTCTTGAGTATTGGGCCGCAGTAGTGAATCACAGGTCCAGCCTTTGATTTTGTTTGGGAAGGGGTAGTAACAGTTTCCCCTTCTCCTATTCTTTTTCTTTTTCTTTTCCTTCAAGACAAGGTAGAGGCAAACAATGGTATTTCAAGTGTTCTTGCATGGGCCTATCACCAGAAGGAACAACAAATCGGTGAAAGATCCAATAGTAATGATGGGCTGGGGATGTTTCTTTCCGGTAGAACATTGCATGGGTAGGATACTTGCTTGTATGCTTGATGCTGGGGTTAGATCCAAAGCATCACAAAGACAAGACAGAAATCCTAAACACAATAGCTTACACCTGTAATCTCCTGTGCATAAGACACAGAGGCTGGAGGATTGCTAACAAGCTTGAGGCCAATATGAGGGCTAATTAGTGAGGTTCAAGGTCAACCTAGGCTACAGCAAGACAGCCAAAACTTAAAACCACCACCAACAGCCCCCATTCCCCAAATAAAAACAAACCCCAGGTCTATGAAGATGGCTCGGTGAGTTAGGAGTCCTTGCCACACAAGCTGGTGGGCTGAATTTGATCTCCAGAATCGGTGTACATAAAGGAGGGAAGAGAAAACTGACTTCAGAAAGTTGTTCTGTAATCTCCACACTCATGTCACACATATACATCACACACACACACAAACAGACACACACACACACACTTGCACACTAATTAGAGTTGAGTTAGGGGCTGGGTCATTAAGAGCATTTACTCCTTTTGCAAAGGACTTAGACTCCGTTCTTAGCACCTACACTGTAACTTGAATTCCAGGGAGATCTGACGCCCTCTCCTGGCCTCTAAGGGCTCCTGTACATAAACTCAGACAAACATGCTAAGGAAATCCTCTTACAAATTAGAACTGTTCCAGACATGGTGGTGCATGCAGGGAGATAAACGCAGGCAGATCTCTGTGAGTTTGAGGTGGCCTTGTTCCTGGACATAGGGAGTTCCTGGACCTCCAGGGCACCATGGAGACCTTGTCTTGAAGGGAAAGAAGAATAAAAAGAAAAATAGGAGAAGAGGAATAGGGTGTCACAACCCCCCCCCAAAAAAAATCAAAGGTTGGACTTGTGATTCTCTCCTGCAGCCCAATACTCAAGAGGCAGAGGTAAGAGATCAGGACTTCAAGATTGTCCTCAGCTGCATATCTATCCAGTTGCAACATGGGCTATGTAAGACCCTGTCTCATAATCAAAACCAATGAACCAACCAACCAGACAAAAAGCAAATAAGATTTTTAAAAACCACAAAAAATAGTCAAGTTCAAGCTCTTCCAAAACCAAGTAAAAACAAAACAAATAAAACAAAGGGAAAAGAAACACACGAAAGCCCCAAACTCGCCCAGCTTTTTTCCAAGTGCTGGGAACTAACTGTAAGGGGCTTGTGTGAGTCCGTGACCCTCATGCCCACCCTCAGAGATGCCTGATAGAGCATGACTGTTTGAAAGATGAAGGAAAAAAGGCTGAGAAGGGCTAAGCAAGTTGCAAAAGGTCTCACAGCAGATTAAGTGAGGAACAGGGCTGGGGCAGAGACCTCTGCATTCTGCCTTTCCAACATGGCCCAGAACTGGCACATGTGTAGTATGACTGCCCTGGTCTGATCTAGTATGACATGGTATGGGGTGATGTGTTATATCAGGAAGACACCAAGGGATGCACCAAACCTCCATTAGCAAGTTCTTTATATAAAGAGAAGTAGAGAAACAGTATCAGATGCTGGGTCCCTCTGCATGTGTGACAAGTGTGTGCTTACCCATGAGAGGTGCTCATGGCTCTGCATCCCAATTCAGGACCCCTTATTTTGTTTTCCCAGTATGGTACACAGAGCAAATCCCAAAACATCCTTAAAGAGGAAGCTGTGTTAGGATTGATTATCTGATCCTAGACTCCAGTGAAGTGTGGTGCTGTCCTCCATGCAGGGCTCCTTAGGAGGGTGCATTCAGGGAACTCTCTTCTTTGGTGCCTAAGAGCCTTCTGGCTATATGTGTGTGTGTGTGTGTGTGTGTGTGTGTGTGTGTGTGTGTGTGTGTGTGTAGGTATGTGTAAAAGCCAGAGAACATTCTCAGTGTCCTTCCTTGGGTCTTGACCATCTTCATTTCTGAGATGTCTTCTCACTAACCTGTAACTCTCTAGGTATGCTGGTTTGTTTGGCTCTGCTCCCCCAGTCCTGGGATCACATCTATGTATCACCATCAGCAGCCTTTGGTTGTTGTTCTTGTTAGAGGGGGTGGTTTCTAGCGATCAGACTTAGGTCCTTATGCATGAAGCTATCTCCCTAGCCCTTCCTAGCCATTGTCAGAGAGGGCCTCTGACACCAGCTTTGACATGCTGCCCCCAGAGGAGGGTTCAAGGAATGGTATCAGCTGTGGGAGGACCTGGCAAGACACGGCCATCTATAAAGTTTACATTTGAGGACCACATAATCAAATTATGAAAATTAATAAATATCACAAGAAATCTTGTAATGCTTTAGGTCAGTTTATCATTCTGTGTTCAGCTGCATTCACAGTTATTCTTGGCTGCATGTGGAGCATGGGCCACAGGTTAGACACATGTAAACCTTGGAACTCATTCAGGTAGGTTTTCTTCTTGTAGAGAGTTAAAGTACCAATGGCTTGTAAATCCTGGGGAAACTGTGGGCCTTTGAAATTTCCAAGCTGCTGTGAACTGAGTCTGTCCCAAGCCACTGGGAATATCCTGGGGATGGGGAGCCCTTTCTTCCTCTCCATCCCAGCACTTGGCACAGACACTCATAGTTTCCCTGCTGCCTCAGTATCTGTGGCAGCTACCCGTCACTCGGCATCTACCTTTCCTTATCAGGATTTATAGGGGCCGGTGAGATGGCTCAGTGGGTAATAGTACTTGCCACCAAACCTGACAATTTCATTTGGATCCTTGGCATCCACATGAAGAGAACTGTCTCCTGCAATTTGTCCCCTGACCCCCACACATGCATCATGGTACTCAGGATGTACTTCAGGTGATACAGTGCTCACCTAGCATGCATGAAGCCCTGGGTTTAATCCCCAGCCTTTATAAGCCAGTGCCTATAATCCTAGCACTCAGGAAGTGAAAACGGGAGGATCAGAAGTTCAAGTCCAGCCTGGGATACATGAGACACTGTTTAAAAAGTAAGAGCAGGGAAAAATCACAAATAACCACAGCTGTCACACAAGAAGAACAGGGGCGGGCAGGTGGAAATGCTCCTGCTGCCTGACATTCTGCAGGAGCTGTGTGGTCTGAGGGAAGCAGTAGGTAGCTTCATGTGTGTTATACCATCTACTAATTCAGCCCTCAGACATAAGGGTTCTTTTTTTTTTATTAAACTTTATTATTTATTTACTTATTTGCCTGGAACTGGAACTACAGACAGTTGTCAGCTGCCATGTGGGTGCTGGGAATCGAACCCGGGTCCTCTGGAAGAGCAGACGGTGCTCTTAACGCTCCAGCCCCCCCCCCCCCCCGACATAAGGGTTCTTGAGTGGCCACATATAGGGACCACTCATGCCACAGGCCGGTGGTCATGTTCATAGACTACTCAGCCTGTAAATATGCTTCAGTCATTACTGCTCCTGTGAGATGGTTACGAAAGCTTTTTACGTAGGAAGAAGCAGTGGAGTGACCGGAAGCCAGGAAACTAGATCCTGAGAGGTCACCTCAATCAGGCACTGTTTGCGTGATCTCAAGGAAGCTGCTAAGACCACTGAGCTCCACTTACCTGTCTGTCAAAGAAGGAGGTGTGCTCATGTTCTCCCAGCCCCAGTTCTGAGGCCAGTGCTTCCCAGTTGCTTGAGTATTTGTTCCATACATACACCAAGTGTTTGGCCCTCAGAGCGTCAGGGGTAAATTGAACGTGAGCAGGGAGGGACTCGGTGGGTAATGTAGCTCAACTGGAGCCCAAGTGTGTTGGTGTGTATCTGTAATACCAGCTTTTGGAAGCCAAAAGCAGGAGGGAGGATCAGGAGTTCAAGGTCATGCCTGACTACAGGAAGAGTTCCACATGTGGCCGAGCTACTTGAGACTGTCTCAAGGGTGGGTGGGAGGTGGAGGACTCCCTTTATGCTTTTGTCCTCCAAAGACTTTGTGCTTGACATCTGTCAGCATCTGTAGGTGAGAAGCTAAGCTTTCAGGCAAGCGTCATACATCATACTCAGTCTGTATTCCTTCGGTTTTGACTTGACAACTGAAATTGACATGGTGAATACACTTTGCCCCATCACCGAGTCTGCCTGTAACTCTGTCTCTCAGAGCAGGCTGTTCTTCGTACAGGTCAGTTATTGCTTCAGGTAGTTTTGGAACAAAGCACCCTTTGATAGGCTTCCCATAGTCTAAAGTCTTTGTACAAGTGCCTCCTGCAGTCTAGGGAGAAAATGACTATGAATGTTTACACTTGGCTAAAAGGCTGGAAGCCCTCATGTTTTCTTTATATGCCCAATGGCAGACAACTTGAAATCACAGAAAATAAGAAAGAAGACAAAACTGTTCATCATTTCTTGTCCTCAGAAGAAATCAGTCACCTGAGATTTCCTGCTCAGGATTGGGGTTTAAAGGTGAAAATATGGCTCAGATGTTAGAATGCTTGTTTAGTATGCACCAAGTCCTGGATTCAATCCCCAGCACCTCATAATCTGAGAGTGGTGTACATTTATCCCAGCACTTCAGAGATGGAGGCAGGGGGGTCAGGAGTTCAAGGTCATCCCTGGCTACATCCGAGGGTTATTTTTATTTGAGACAGTCTTTCTGTGTAACCTGTGCTGTCCAGAAACTCACTATGTAGATCAGTCTGGCTTTGAATTCACAGAGATCTGCCTGCCTCTGTTTCCCAAGTTCTGGAATTAAAGGGGTGCCACACCATGCCTCCATCCTACATAATTTTGAGACTAGCCTGCACTGCATTAGACCCCATCTGCTAACCCCTTCTTTTCTTCAAAAAGGCCTGGGGAGGGAGCAGCAGAGAGAAGAGGCTGGGGAGGAACAGCTCAGTGGGCTAAGCTCTGTTCCTCTTCCTGTTGCCCAGTAACCCCGGGAGGGGGCGGTCTTAGGGTCTAAGCAGCGAGGCTTGGCTTCAGGGTGTCTCAAGCCTGGCAGTCAAGGTACTTCATAGAGTTGACAGGTTTAGGATTATCCTCCCCCTCCTGGATCTTCTTTTCTGGGATCACTTCAGAAGTCCTTCTCAGGGACCACTCAGCAAACACCTCCATCTCTGTTTTTGTAAGCACTTTGTCAGAAGGAAGACTGTTTTGATTCCCTGTCCCAAGAGGATTTTACAGAGAGTCAAGTGCCCCTGATGCACAAAGACACAGAGATACCAAACGCTTTTAAGTTAGCTGCTCTTTCATAGTGGCATTGGTGTGGGACACTATGTAACCTCTTTCTTGGGCTGCTTTGGCCATCCTACGGGTTCATCCAGTCGCACTGTCCGGATAGAGAAAGGGTTAATCAAATCAGTCAGTGGGAGGGAAAGGGGAAGCTGGGAAGATACCTCAAAGGAAGCGTGAACTTTGAAACCGGAAGAGAGAAAGTGAAGGTCTGCTGTGGGCTTGAGACAGGCTCCAGGGAAAGGCTGCCCTTTGTACTGAGTGAGATCTGTGCCCGCTGGGAGCCAGATGCCAACTTAGATCAGTGGGCACTGAAGCTGAAGGACAAAACTGCCCCCTCCCCCAAAGCTTTTGTTTTAGTTACACTTGGAATTAGTTCAGGTAGTGTCTTAAGCAACCCAAGTTGGTCACAATTCAGTATGTTGCTAAGGCTGGTCTAAACTTCTGTCTCCTGCCTCCACCTCCCCAAGTGCTGAAGTCAGAGGCATGGGTCACCATGGGACTTTTCTTTTCCTTCCTTCCTTCCTTTTCTCCTCTTTCTCCTTCACCACCTTTTTCTTTTTTTGGTGATCCTGGGTATAGAGTCCAGATCCTAAAGCATGCAAAAAAGCATTCTGCTACTAACATATTTCCAGTCCTCATTTTCACTCTCTTTTGAGACAGGATCTCACTAAGTTGACCAAGCTGCTCTTGGACCCATTCTATACCCTAGACAGGCTTTGTTCTTACAATCTTTCTGTTTCAGCTTTCCCTCAAAGCTGTCATTATAGGCTTGTATCATTAGATACATCTATTGCAAAGCTTTTCAAACATTTTTAAGGCCAGGTGTGGTGGCACATGCGTTTAATCTCAGCTCTTTGGAGGCAGATGGAAGTGAATGCCTGTGAGCTTACTGACTGGCCAAGCATACATAATAAGACCCTGACTGAATAAAAACATATTTTTAGGATTCATTAATTTATATTTAAAAAAAATTTTTTTTGAGAAAGGGTTTCTCTACATAGCCCTGTCTGTTCTAGAATTCACTATGTAGACCAGGCTGGCCTCAAACTAACAGAAATCTGCCTCTCTTTGCCTCCCAAATGTTGGAATTTAAGACTTTGCCACCATATCTGGCAATGTAATTGAAGACATTTGTTGAGATGTTATTTATTTTTATTTTATGGGTGTTTTGTAGCTGTACATCTGTACACTGTGTGCAAAGATTGCGCTAAAAGCCCAGAACACATCAGATCTGCCTGGAACTAGAGTTACAAACAGTTATGAGTTGCCATGTGGATTCAGGAAACCAAACCTGGGTCCTCTGAAAGGGCAGCCAGTGTTCTTGACTACTAAGCCACTTCTCCAGCCCCTGCATGTCTGTGCACCACACGTGTGCATTGCCTGATAAGGTCAGTAGAGGGCATTGCATTCCATGGAACTAGAGTTGCAGATGGCTGTTAATCCCATTGTGGGCCGCTGATGCTACCTAGCCTTTATTTTTTATTTTATTATTTTATTTTATTTTACTTTATTTTGAGACAGGGTCTCACTGTGTCACCCTGGAACTCATTTGCTATTTATAGGCTGGCCTTGAACTCACAGAGCTCCTCCTTTCCCTTCCAAGTGCTGAGATTAAATGAATGTGCCACCATATTTTAAATTATTGTCTCTGTGTGTTATGTGCAGGAGATTGAAGGTATACCAGAAGGCCAGAAGAGGGCACCAGAGCCCTGGCGCTGGAGTAACAAGTAGCCATGAGCAGCTTGATGTGGGTGCTGGAAGAGCCAAACATACTCTGTACTTACTCCCCAACTATCTCTCCAGTCTACTGCAAAACTTTAAAGAAAGCTTATTGCCCCAGGAATTTTTGAGAATAGTTTTGTTTGCTGATTTGGAAAGATGTTTCTTGAAAACAACTTATCCTTTGGCTATACGCACAGCATATCTGGTGTTTTTTAGTGTGTTCCATTCCATTGGAAAAGACTCTGGTTTTGCTTCAGTAAATTGACTTCAAGGCCTCAGTGGTCTATAATTCATCGCTTTGAGGTCACTCATTTGTGTGCCAGCTTATCTACAGAGGCTGGAGGTGTTAGCCTCTCCTCTTGAGCTCCCTTGCAGCTCAAGTTCTGGGTATGACTTAGATACTGTAGAGAGTTCTATATAGCCCAAAATAAATGTTCCCTTAATGCCCATATTAAAGGCTTGGTCCTCACATTGTGGTGCTAGTGAAATGTGGCACAAAGATGTGGGTCTTATTATTTTATATGTGTATTAGTGTTTAGCCTGGATGTATGTTTGTGTGAGGGTAATGGATCCTTGGAACAGAAGTTATAGACAGTTGTGAGCCACCATGTGGGTGCTGGGAATTGAACCCAGGTCCTCTGGAAATGCAGCCAGAGGACTGAGCCATCTCTCCAGCCCCAATGGTGTGGCTCTTAATGGCAGGAAGTTAAGTCACTGAAGGCACACTCTTGAAGGGGATATTGGAACCTTAGCTTCTTCTGCTTTCTCTTTTTGCTTTCTGGCCACCATGAGGTGAGTCGTGAGGCTTTGTATTGTTCCAAGAAAGCAACAGAACCAACTACATATAATCTGAAACCAAAATAAACCTTTTCTCCTTGTGAATGTATAATATGGGAGATGGGGATTTGGACTGGTATGGCGGTAGGGAGTGGGGGTGAGCTGGATAAGTGAAGGTGTGTGTGGGGGGGGGTAGAGAAAATCTTGTGGTTAAAATCACTTGTTGCTTTTCCAGAAGACCAGCATTTTATTCCCTGCATCCATTTCAGACAGCTCCAAACTACTTTTAACTTTTTAATGGTTCCAAGAGATCCATTGCCCTCTTCTGGCCTCCACAGGCACAGTACACACAGGCTTTAAAATAAATGTATAACATACTTATAAGTTGATTGAGCCATGCATTTTGTCATAGGAAACTGACTGGCATACTGAGCGACTAGTAACAAGGTCTGACTGTAAATGTTGAGGATGCGACAGTGGTGTATAGCACACAAAGCTCATACTGTGGAGCTGACATCATTGACAGGGTTGGAGCGGGAACAAGACCCACAAGAAACAGATAAGAAAGGGAGCAGTGAGTGTATCCAGCAGGTCGGTAGGTGTAAGTGCTAGAGAGAAAGATAACGCAGGAAGAGGAAGGGATGATGGAGGGCTGCTGGGTGACTCATGGACAGAGAAATGGAGGGAAGGAGAGGTCATGATAAAGATCAGGTTATAAGCCCGGAAGCATCAGGTAGACTCCTGTGGCTGGAGTGAGCAGCTGAGCACTGAGGAGCTATGTTGTTACAGAGTGGGTGTGGAAGCAAAGCAGGAGTGGCCTCAGAAGGCATTAGGCAGTTTACACAGTTCTCCAAGACCACAGAAAAACCTTTGACTTTAGTGTACAGGGAGAAAAGAAGGCCTTGGATGGTTCTACTGAAGGCAGGCGTGGTGTTTCAGTGAAAATGTCCCCCACAGGCTCACATACCTGCATGTTTAGTTCCCAGATAGTGTGGCCTTACTGAGGGAGGTGTGTTGTTGGGGGTGGGCTTTGAGATTTCAAAAGCTCACCTCAGGCCCCCTGTCTTTTCTCTGTCTGCCTACTGCCTGTGGATTAGAATGCAAAGCTCTCACCTACTGCTCCAGCCCAGGGCCTTTCTACTTACCGCCATAATGAACTAATAATACTCTGAAATTGTAAGCAAGCCTCCAGAAAATGCTTTTTTTAATGAGTTGCCTTGGTCATGGTGTTTCTTCCTGGCAATAGAACAGTTACTAAGATTCACTTGATATTGTAAATATACATTCGGTCACTAACTGCTTTCCTGAGAAGAAATCTAGAGCCAGGGGTGAAGCAGTTCAGTCAAGTCGGAGTTTCAGGCACAATGCAGGCAAGCAGAAGCTGGCTTAGGCCAGAAGTGGCAACACTTGTTGATGGATCTGATGTGAGTGAGAGTGAGTGAATCGCCGATCCCTTCTAAAGTTGCCTCCTATCTGAACTTTAGAGCTGTTTCTTCTTTAGAAACTGCACTGGAGTCAAGGTGGTTGACTGTAGTGTGCTGAGTGAAGTCTTCATTACAAGAGAGGCACCAGGCCATCTCCGAGGTTGTCTTCAGTCACCTGCGTGAGGTCACCATGACCCCTCTGAGCAGCTATGCCTCTGAGATCCTGTGTTTGATAGATGTTTAGAATAGCCCACATGAGGTCAGTATAACCTGCCTGAGCAGCAAGTTAGCCTTAGCTTGTGGTTCAAAAGGACTGAGATTCAGCAAATAGCCTTTCAGAGAGAGCTATTATGTTTTGAGTCAATTACCCTGTAGATTTCTTTTGTTGGCATCTTTTTATTCTTTTCATGTATATATATGAGTGGGGTATGTGTTCATGTGTGTTTGCATAAGTGTTGGTGTACATGTGTGTAGGCATGTATGCTTGTTATGGGGGCCCAAGGATGATGTCAGGAATCTTTCTCCATCACTCCACTTTACTCTTTGAGGCAGGATCTCTGGGTCAAACCCAGAGCTCTCTGGTAAGGCTGGTCTCAATAGCCAGACTGCTTTGGAGATCCTGTCTATGCCTTCTGAGACTTGGATAATAGATATGCTCTCATGCACACCAGGTATTTATGTGGGTGCCGCATATCTTTGAACTCTCATCCTCTTGTGTATATAGCAAGCAATTTAACCACTGACTGTGTAGGGCACTAAGTCCCCAGCCTTCATTTAAAGAAGAAACTGGCTCAATATAGTGATGATTGCATATAAGCTTAGCACTTGGAAGACATACGCAGGAAGATGAGGAGTTCAAAGTCATTCTCAACCATAGTGGATTCAAGGTTAGCCTGGGGCATCAGAGACCTTCACTCAAAAATAAAAACAATAACAACAACAAAAGCTTGATAGCTCAAGCCTGTAATCCAACCACCAATTGCCAGGCCTCTGCATTTGCATAAACTGTGAAGGGCTCCATTGTGAAGAGAAGAGTGAAATCCTAGCCAGGATTTCCACACCAGCTCAGCCTAGTCTCCAGCTGACCAAGTTTACCTCCAAACAGAGTGACCTTGGATTCCCTCCTATCAGAAACCATAAATTCCACCAAACTTCCATTCCCAGGCAAAATAGAAGCACCTACTTGCAATCAACGTCCAGCTGACCTATAGGATAACCTAGATGGCCCCCTCCAACAGAAAGGCTTTGAAACCTCTGTGTTCGAATAATAAAAAGGAAGAATCCAAGTTAATTTCATAGCTTTGGGTTGTAGGATCAAAATGACAGAAGAGAAAAAAAATGCTTTTTCCTCCTTAATATATTTAATAGAAGAAAATCAAAACAATGACTGAGGAGATGACTTAGTGAATGAGCTTGCTGGGCACACAAGCATAGGAAACTTTCCCAATATCTCCAATACCTACATAAAGAGCTGGGTGTGTTCATGGCACTTGTGAGCCCAGTACTGTGGAAAGCAGAGTACGATGCTAGTAGACCTCCATGTTCAGAGACAACCCTGCCTCAAGGGAATAGGTAGAGAGTGACAAAGCAGAGTTCCTGATTTCTTTTGGCTTTGGCACCTGTGCCTGAACACACACAAATAGATAAATAAACAACAAAGTCAAGAGGTTTTTTTTTTTTTTTTTTTTTTTTTTTTTTTTTTTTTTTTTTTTTTTTTTTTTTTTTTTTTTTTTTTTTTTTTTTTTTTTTTTTTTTTTTTTTTTTATCAGTTTATTGTCTTCTAATCACCTTATCATAGTGGCTGGTCAGGGGGCTGGAGAGATGGCTCAGAGGTTTAGAGCGCTGACTTTTCTTCCATAGATCCTGAGTTCAATTCTCAGTAACCTCATGGTGGCTCATAGTGGCTGAGCTTAGTGTCACATGTCTTTAAAGGCAGATAAGTTGGAGTTCAAAACCAGCTTGGTCTATGTAGAGGGTTCCAAGACAGCCAGAGCTACACAACGAGACTGTTTCAAACGACAGTGACAAAATAATTCTCTTAAACAAAAGTCAGTGCGCATCTGCCAGGAGTCTGACCTGCTGTCATGCTCATTCCTGTAGCTTAGATGTCACTGGAGAGCGCCAGACGGAGTCTATTTCTAGTTGAGATCATGATTTTGTTAGATGCTAGTTTATATGAAAGCTTTTTTATTAACTCATTAGACTGGGCAAAAGATCATGTGGCCTTTACTGCTTTATAGGAAACTAATTTATCTTCTAACTTCATAGAAACTCCCAAACACTCACTTCAGAATGAATCCCCATAAGTAACAACCTGGGCATAAGGCTGTGTCAGTGTTAGGAAACTGAGCAGGAAGACAGTCCTTTTTCCAATTCGGTGCCTGTGTACTTCTTCCTGGCTTCTGTCAGAAATAACTGGATGACCCCTAGACCTTTTAAAAACCAGGCTGTGGGTTGGAGAGATGGCTCAGTGGTTAAGAGCACCGTCTGCTCTTCCAGAGGACCTGGGTTCGATTCCCAGCACCCACATGGCAGCTAACAACTGTCTGTAGTTCCAGTTCCAGGCAACACCAAGGCAAATAAATAAATAAAGTTTAAAAACAAAACAAAACAAAAAACCAGGCTGTAGGCTGGTGAGGTGGCTCCGTGGGATACGTCACTCACTGCTAAGTCTGAGGACCTAAGTTGGTCCCCTGACAGCCACATAGTAGAAGGAGAGAATGGACTTCAAAAAGTTGTCCTCTGGCCTCCTTGGGTGCTTTTAGGCATATCCCCTGCCCCCATACATAAGTAAAAGTTAAAACAAAACAAAAGCTACTTCCCAAGTTGTGGTGGTATGTGCTGGTAGGATATGCTGAGGAGGCAGAGGCAGAACAAAAATCACAAGTTCCATGCCAGGCTACACCTTTGGAGGAGATGAGAGTGGATATGACCATTATAGGAAATGCTCAAAAAATTAAAAAAACATGCTGTGAGATCTGGCCCTTGTCTGTAATCTCATTTCATCAAGAAGATGAGGCGGGAGGATCTCTGTAAATTCCAAGTCTACACAGCAACTTCCAGGCTAATCTGACTTTTGTTGGGTAATGACACTTATTTTTGTAGAATTGCTGGGTTTCAGGGTTAGCTGTAGGGTAGAGTCTATGAAATTGATACAGATGGAGGATGCTATCTTTCAAACAATGATTTTAAATGTGCAGTAGTTGAAAAAACATCAAATATTCCTGGTGCCGATCTCATGGTGGCTAATACATGTAATCCCAGAATTTAGGAGTCTGAAGGGTTACTTGTATGTTCAAGGCCAACCCAGTCACTATGACCAGATTCTGACTATTTTAGCTAGGAAAATAAATTTCCTAATGATAACATCTAATGACCCCCAGGAACAATGGCATTTTGTAAAGGGCAATCATAAAGTATCTACACAGATAGGCAAGTTTAGAAGGAAATGCCACCACAATTATTTGATGTTCTTTCAACCATTGCCCAATGAGCACATACTATTAAAACAGAAGGCAATTTTTGTATCTGGGCACGGAGGTGAACATCTATAATCCAGCACTGAGGAGGCTAAAGCCAGAAAACCTTGATTTGGTTGGAAGCCAGCCTGGGCTACATAGCAAGATCCTGCCCTCCCCCCATGAAGACAATAATAGCAAGGTACAATGACATATATGTTTGAAAGAAAGTGTTACAGTGAAATCAAAGTTTGTTTTTTTTTTAAAGTTGGTTTTTTGAGGAGTTTCCTGTAGCCCAGAGTGGATTCTAACTCACTATAAATATGATCCTGAACTTCTAATCTTGCTGCCTCCACCTCCCAAGTGCTGGGCTTACAGTTATGGACCACCACATCTGACTTCCAAAAATAACATCTATCTATCTATCTATCTATCTATCTATCTATCTATCTATCTATCTATCTATCTATAGACAAGAGTCTCACCACCTAACTCTGACTCATCTGGAGTTCCCAATGTAGACCAGTCTGGCTTCGAAGTCCTAGAAACCCTCCTGCTAGGGTTTTGGGATTAAAGGGTTGTCTGTTCACTGTGTAACTCAGACAACAAAAACAAACACATCTGTAGATTGAATGTCAGCACCTGGAACATTTTTATTTTGCCTGTTTTCTGAGAGTTGGTATGAGGGTGGGAGCGATGAAGGTAGTTTTATTCCCTTAAGTGGTTACCAGGGAAGAGGACCCTGGAGAAGCAGATGCCCAGCCTGGAGTAGAGGACGAACACGGTCTAAGGGACTCCTTTTGGGGAGACACAGACTCGGTCTTCCACCTTATTCTCTCTCAGAAAAGCGCTGGGTACCACTGAGCACCCTACGCATAGAGCATCGCTGGCCTCAGCATCCGGGAGAGGTCAGTCGGGGACTCCCAGCAGCTGGCAGAGAATGGGCGTGGCGTAGGGGCAGGGCCGCGTGGATTGGCGGCGGCGCACGGCCCAGGGCCCACGAGCCGGTCAGCGTACGCCCCTCCCCTATGGGGCCGAGCTGCACGCTGAGTTCACGTGCCCCTCCTTGCTCTCTG
The DNA here is from genome assembly GCA_004025045.1 of Sigmodon hispidus. Taxonomy (NCBI): domain Eukaryota; kingdom Metazoa; phylum Chordata; class Mammalia; order Rodentia; family Cricetidae; genus Sigmodon; species Sigmodon hispidus. The sequence continues at coordinate 156,223 of PVIH01002504.1, read as the reverse complement.
CGGGCTCGCGCACGTGTCTGTGCGCTGCAGGGATGGATGGAGGGATTGCAGCCCCCGGGGCTTCCTGCTGCCACTGGCAGGCTGTGTCGCTTTCTTGGTGGCAAAGTGAGTTTTCCGAGAAGCCCAGGGAGCGGCAGAGTTTTGTAAATAATTGTAGAGGGAAAGAGGAATCCTGGAACTGGGTGCGGCCCGGGGTGGGCGAACAAACAGTTACCGAGAGAGAGCTTTAAAAAAATAATAATCTATATTTCTTTTCTTTATTCTTTTCCTTTTCTTTCTTCTCTCTTCTCTCTCCCTCTCTCTCTCTCTCTCTCTCTCTCTCTCTCTCTCTCTCTCTCTCTCTCTCTCTCTCTCTCTCTCTCTCTCTCTCTCTTCTTTTTGCTTTCTTTCTTTTTTTTTAAATCTTGAACTTGGGCGATTGCCTAAGAGCACAGAGTGTTTTTAATGTTTTTAATCTTAGACAGTAGTACAATTGCTTGGCAGCAGAGTGTGCCAACCCCCCTGATCATGGACGCAATGTTCTGCAGGACATTTGTGTAAATAACCCCACGGAAACCACTGTAGGAAGACCGCCCCCGACCATCAAAGTTCCCTTTGGTCTGGAAAGGACAAGATCAAATTTACCTCCAGGGTAGGGCATCAACTCTAGTAACCCCAAGAATGCCCTTTCCCTTACTCTCTAGGCCCATGGGTTCTAGAATACGTTGTGTTTGTGATTACACACAACATTTAGCTAAGAGGGCAGGAAGAGTTGCTGACCTGGTGAGGGTGGAAATGTCAGTTGAGGCTCCCTTGTAAGAACTGAGGATGCTTTACTCAGGGCAGGATAAGGGAAGCACATGACTTCTATCTGCTAGTATTTGGAAGCCTGTGTAAATAGAGGTTTCACTGGTCTTGGATGTAAATATACAGGAGGCAAACTTGAGGTCTGTTACAGAAGTAAAAGCTTCAGTCCAGGAACCAGGTCTGACTAGATGTTCATGTTCATGAGGGATGGGTGGCTCAGCCTCAATTTTCATTTCCATACCCCAAGCCATTGTGTCTTCATAAAGCATTTATCTTTATAGAATAGATGACCTTGCAAAATTTTAGCAGTATTTCCAGGAGTGTTTCTGCATTGATTTATCACTTTGGGCTGGAAGGTTTGTTCAGCCCTGCTGTGCTATGCTGCTGATTTATTTACAGGTAGAAAAGGTCTGCCCATTGCTAAAGAAAGGATGCCCCCATCTTCACCTCTCCAGTGACAGCCCTCTTCTGTGGTAGTTTCTCAGGTCATTGCCCTTATACTTACTGAAAGACTGATCCAGACTATGGGTTTAATGAATATGACAGGGTCATGATACCCACTACCCCTAACTTTAGTTTTCTATCACTTCCTCCCTTCTACCCCTTTCATCTGATGAGGTCTACAAGAGCTGAGACTAAAGGACTTGGAACTGAGTATATGTTACCTGGAAGGCAACAGCAAATCTAGTGCCCTAAAAAGTCAGGAGGGAGGTGCTGATCTGATTCAGCTCTCTGGTCCCTAGGTTGTGATATTTCAGACTTGAAGGAATATCTAGGTGTGATGGTATGCATGTATAATCCTAGCAGGTGGTCAGGAAGATCAGGAGTTCAAGGCCAGTCTTGGCTTCATAGCAAGTTACCTTGTTTTAAAAGATGTACACAGACAGGCCTGGTCCTGCTCCTATTTATTATTCGTGGTCTCAAGAGGCAGAAACAGGAGAATTGTCAGGAATTGAGGCTAGTCAGGCTACACAATGTGAATTCCAGGCCAACCTGGGCCAAAGAAAGAAGCACAAACCTTTCAGGTACCACATGTTTTAGATAAACTTTTTCCTTCTTTTGTTTTTGAGACAGAGACTCATGTAACCAAGACTTTTAAACAATCAAGAACACATCTTGAAAATACCAAAAGTTTTTTAAAATTTGTTTGCTGTTTTGTTTTGCTTAGAAGGATTTATTTGAGGCAGCATTTATACCTGGTAATTCTCTGCACGGATTACTGTTTTTGTTTGTTTGTTTGTTTTTTAAGACGGGTTTTCTGCATATCCTCGGCTGTCCTGGAACTTGCTCTGTAGCTCAGGCTGGCTTTGAATTTACAGAGAGGTGCCTGATTAAAGGTGTGTGCCACAACAGTCTGACTGAGTACTGGGTATTTTTTTATTTTATTTTATTTTTTTATTTTTTCCTTTTTCTTTTAGAGCCCCAGAAATAGTATTGACCTGTTGGGCAGTAGATGGGCCTTGGGGAGAACATATGCTTGGGCCTAGAAAAGTTAATGAGTCTCCAGGGTTCCTAGTAAAGCAGGATCTTAGTGAGTGGTGGGGAGTAATCAGCTCAACACTAGCCCACCATGAGACCGTGTTTCAGAAACAAAAAAGGTCACTGTCACTGTCATAGGGATATTGTTGTGAAGAGACACCATGGTCACGGCAACTTTTACAAGTGGAAACATTTTGTTGGGGTATCTTGCTTAGAGTTTTGGAGGTTCGGTTGTTTATCATCATGGCAGGGAGCATGGCAATGTGCAGGAGTAGCTAAGAGTCCTACATCTTGCAGGCAACAGGAAGTTGATTGTGACACTTGGTGATATCCTGAGCACAGGAAACCTCAAAGCCCACCCCCACAGTGACATACTTTGTAAACAAGGCTATACCCACTCCAACAAAGCTACACTTCCTAATAGTGCCACTCCCTATGAGATTATGGGGGTCAGTTACATTCAGAATACCACAGTCACCTAAAATATTTGGCATCTCTCAGTGTTGATGCTTAGGAAAAACCCCAGATGCCGAACAGGATGGTCAGAGACCAATAGTTTTTTGTTTGTTTGTTTGTTTGTTTTTCCTTGCATGTGTGTTTTTTTGAGACTTCCCAGTCTCTTTCAGGTTTCAGTCCTAGAATGTTAAGATTGTAAGTTTTGTATTTTTGTTTGAGGCAGGGTCTTGCCATGTCTCTCAAGCTAGCCTTGTCCTATGTCTGAACCTAGGCCACCCCGGCCTCTTAGTGATCCTCTGGCCTCAGCCTCCAGAATGCTAGGATGTAGGAGGACTCCTCTGCACTGGGATCTATGGTTTTGTTTTTAAGCATAAAACCCTTATTTGCCACAGCTCTAGAAATAGATACTTAGACTCAAGACAGGTGATGGCATTCCCCAGAAGCAATCAGAAAAGCTCTGTACCTCTGCTGCCACTTTGTCACCAGGATTTATTGGAGTGTTTCAGAGTTTCGGAATCAGAAAGCAGCTAAAGCTAGCCACCTTCCAAACTCCCTCTTCTGGTTCCTCTGTTGTATTTTGTGTGTTTGGTGGGGATGATGTTTTTTTTTGAGACAGGTTTCCGGCAGCCCAGACTAAACTGGAACTTAGTTGTCCTCAAATCCTATCAATGTTCCTGCCTCAATATTTTTTTCCTGTATATTTACTTTAAAAAAATTGTTTTTAAGCTGAACATGTGGCACATCGCTTTAATCTGGATGCAAAGGTGTGCAGGTCTCTCCATTTTAAGGTCAGCCTGGTCTGTATGTCAGTAGGCCAGGAGAACATATTCAGACCCTGTATAAAAACAACAATTTATTTTAATATGTGTCTCTTTATCTATATATATGGTGCCTTTAGAGGCCAGAAAAGGGCACCAGCTGCCCCAGAACTTGGGTTACATATAGGCTGTCATAAAACCTCTTTTTTTTTTTTTTTTTTTTTTTGTCGTTTTATGTTTGGTTTTTTTGAGATAGGGTTTTGTCTGTGTATCCCTGGCTATTCTGGAACTCACTCTGTAGATCAGGCTGGCCTCAAACTCAGGATCTGCCTGCCTTTGTGTCCTGAGTCCTGTACCACTACCATGCATATGTTTTTGTTGTTGTTTTTTTTTTTTTTGAGACAGAGTCTTTTTATGTAGTCCTGGATATTCTGGAAGTAGATGTGTAGCCCAGGCTGTTCTGGAACTCAGAATCCATCTGCTGCATCCTCTGAGTTATGCCAGTGTGGGAATGTGCCAGCATTGCCCCTAACTCACCCTTTCAAGTTTGTTCCTTTTTAAATGAGAGGTTTGTTAGGTGCACAGTCACTCAGGGTAGAGCCGTACTTCTTAGCGGAGGTAGTAATCACAGTTACTAAATAGGTAAAATAGGTAACTAAGAACAGTTATCAGCAAAGATCAGAGAGCCCTATTCAAAGCACAGATAAGATAGTAGAGACAAGCCAACACTTCCTGAGCTGGAATGCCTGGAAATCACTTGACTGTCATTTCAACTCCAGAAGTTGGAAGGCCACTAAGACAGTGTCAGTTGAGTGCCTTTGCCTCTTCTTCCCTGTCTGAGTCATTGAGGGAAACCCCTAAACCACTGGATGTCAGAGACGGGTGCTGTGATGTCTGCTGGAACACTGTGGTCTGGTATTGAGACTGCAAGGAAGTCCCTGCTTGCTCACTCTGTAAAATCATCAGCACTTTTGCTGGGACTGTTCCCATCAAGGATGTACTTACATGTATTTCCCAGTGTTGCTTTGCATCATAGTCCAAATGGTTTTCGTAGAGGAAGGGACTCAGGCAGCCAAAGGAAATTGGACGCTGCTGTAAGGAGGGGAAGCGGGCATGGGCTGTCTCCTGGGAGTAGAAGCAGAGAAGTCAGGAACAAAGTGGTGTTCCCCTGTTAAGCCTGTGTTAGGTCAGCTTGAATGCCTCGTTCTCCCTCTCTGCTGCAGAATCAGCAAGAGAGTGTGAGAAGACGGTAGGATGCACACTGCTTCCTATGGCACCAACATCAGGAGTATATGCAAACACTGTTCCTTTGCATCCAGGAGGCAAGGCTTCTTTGTTAGTGCTTTTCAAATGATACTGAGATACTGAATGCTTAGGTGACTTACCTCACCCCTTAAGTGACACACAGTGTTGTATGCTTTTCTTGGGGAGACAAAACACACTTATCTTCTTACCCCAGAAAGAGAGCCCGGACAGACCGAAGTACTGATACCACCATAGACCAACTTGGTGAAACAGGAGCTTTATTGGGGTTACTTACATGAGTATGTCTGAGAGTGACCTACAGGAGCAGAAATGACTCAAGACAGCTGCATCATCAGAGCAGACCATCATGGGTGACAGCTCACAAAGGCTGAGAAAGCTGAAGCACACTGTGCAGCCTGCAGGCAGCTCAACAAGTTGGCCAGCCTTTGTGCAGGTTCCTCAGTTGGTGTATTTTCCAGGATGGGCTGTTTTCTGCTTCTTCCAGGCAGCAGGTCTGATCTGAGAGTCTCTTTGCTGTGCTTACTCTGGCATGGTGGGGCCTAGTGAATTTGGTCACTATCAGAGTTTTGTGGTTGTTTCAATCTCAGAAGAAACTGTAATACAACACATGGGCACAAATCATTTGACCACTGCTCAGTCTGTTTGAATTAATTGTGAGTGTGCTTCTGTGTGTGTAGGCATGCACACATCAAGAGCCTCATATAAAAATCTGAGGACAGCTTGGGGTAGTTGGTTCTTTTCTTCCACCTAGTGGAATCCTGAGATTCAGGTTTTTGGAAGCCCATACCAGCCAGCTTGGTTTCCCCCTCCCTTTCTTTCTGAAACATGGTCTCATTCTGTAGCCATGCTGCACTAGAACTCTGTATAGATCAGGTTAGCCTTGAACTCACTCTGAGATTTGCCTGCCTCTGTTTCTGTGCCAGAATTAAAGGTACAAGCTACCATACTAGTCTAGATGCAATAGGTATCTCTTTGGGGATTCTGTTATAAGGTTTGACTTGTGACGGTCTTAACTCTGAATTCTCAGTTACATGGAATAGGTACAATCCAGTGCTGTCTTAAAAGTTTTAATCCAGGTATGGAAGAGGTAGAAGGGGGATTTTCTTGCATTCAAGGTTCAAGGCTAGTTTAGGTTATAGGATAGGAACCTGGCCCAGAAAACCAAAACCAACCAAACAAAAGAATCATGGTGGAAGACAAGGACTGACCTCAGCATGTGTGCACTATGAACATGCAAGTACACGAATGCACTCATATACACTAAAACAAAACACATAAATAATAAATTAAAAATACAAATAAGGAAGAAGAGAATTTTGAGACATAAGAATTGGCACAGCACTCAGGAGGCTGAGGCAAAAGGTTTGAAAGTTCAAAGCTAACCTGGATTATATAGTAAGCCCCTGTCAGAAAAAGAAAAAGCATTTCCTGATGAGTATGACATAGAGCTTGGCTGTAAGAAACTCACGGTCTATGGAGAAGGAGCGATGAGTAAACTTACTAGACGGTTGGGTGCTGTGCTGGGGTAAGCTCGGGGATTCTTCGAATTTCATCATCCTGGAGGGAAGTTTGAGATTAACTGGTGAGAGTGTCCAGGCTGAGCCCTGTTAGGTGAAATGACAAAGACAGAGGGAGGAGGGATGCTACTAGTTAGAAGTCAATATGTAAGTATCAGAAATAGCTCAATAAAACCAAAACAGGAATGAGATCCTGCACCTGAAACTGAGTAAAGATAATTTCAATTACTTATGCTAGTAAACTGTTAGGTCTTCAGATGACACAGCCTAGAATCATCTGAGAAGGGCATCTCAATTGAGAAACTCAGACCAGCTTGTGGAGATGTTTGTGGGGAATTGTCTTGATTGTTAACTGGTAAAGGAGGGTCTTGCCCACCTTGGGCGGCACCATCCCCTAGACCTGTGATCCTAGGCTGTAAGGAAGCTAGCCGAATGTGAACTTGTTTATAGGCCATCATGCAGTGTTCCTCCATGGTATCTGCTTCAAGTTCTTGCCCTGGTTTTTCCCAGTTTTAGATACAATGTCACCTGGAAGTAGGCAGAATCAAGCCTTTTCTTTTCTAGGCTGCTTCTGGTCTGAGTGTTTTATCACAGGGATAGAGGTAAAGCTCTACCACAAAGCCACTTATCACAAGGTATCCCTCTTTTAACTAGTAGATATTCTTCTGAAAATTTCTTTGCTATTCATATAGTGACTCCTTTTTCTGTTACTTAGTGTTATATGGTATTTTTCACCTATTTTACTTAAAAAACACTCTCTTCATACCTAAAGTATGTTTAAGCAGGTAGATGTGTTATTTAAACTATGCATTTTTGGGTTTCTTTTGAGGTAGAGTTTTTTTTTTTTTTTGTTTTTGTTTTTGTTTTTTTTTTTAATTGTATAATTAGGCTAATGGTCTGGACTCAGTATGTTACACAGGCTGGCCTTGAGTGCCCAGGTCCTTCTGCCTTAGGCTCTGACTAGGATCACAGGCTTGGTGTCACCATGTCTTATTCAAATTTATCTTTTAATTAGAATGTTTAGATTATTTATTGATACAATTATTAACTATCTTTAAATGCACAAAACCCAAAAGCTCTAACTGTTCTTATTCTTCCCAGAGTGAAATGTATTAAACAGCGGCAGCCTTGAGTCTGTTCTGGCTGGCTTTAGTTCGGTGATGGGCTTGTGAGTGTGGAGCTTGTGAGGAGAATCTTCAGATTTGGGGGACTGGTCTTCCCAAATCTGTACTTTTTAAGGGGCTGGTGGGGCTGGGGAGATGTCTCAGTGGGAACAAGCACGAGGACTTGAGTTCGAAGCCCTAGAATCCACAAAAGAGCCAGGAAATCCTCAAGTGGACCTGTAACTTCAGTGCTGAGGAGCGGAGACAAGGTCTGCCGAGGCTTGCTGGCTGCCAGTCCAGCTCCCTGTCAGTTAGAGACTTAGCTGAAAGGTGTGGAGGGGTAGACACCCACTTCTCTGCATCCGATACTCCAGGTGTGGAATCCCAGCACAGCACTTAGGAATAGAAACAGGAGAAGCTCACAGACACGCTTGGTTTCACATTGAACTCCAGGCCAATTTGGGAATGACTTTATTCCCAGTACTTGGGAAGTAGAGGCAGATGTAAGGCTAGCTTGTCTAAATAGTACGTTCCAGGCCAACCAGAGCTATATAATAAGGCCTTGTTTCACAAACAAGCAAAAAGCAAAAACTCCAACAAACCATGGCTGGGGATATAACTCAGTTGGTAGAATGTTTACAAAGCTAGTATGAAGTTCTGGGTTCCATTCACAGCACATAAACTGTGCAAAGTGGCTGAGGCCTGTATCCCAGAGTCAGGTTGTAGAAGTAGTAAGATCAAAAGTTCAAGGTCATCTTTATCTGCATAGTGAGTTTGAGGCCCACCTGATTCTATAAGATACTGTTTTCCCATTACCAAAAAACAATGAGGCTGGAGAGATGGCTCAGAGGTTAAGAACACTAACTATTCTTCCAGAGGTTTTGAGTTCAATTCCCAGCAACCACATAGTCTCCCCCCCCCTCTTTCTCTCTCTCTCTCTCTCTCTCTCTCTCTCTCACACACACACACACACACACACACACACACAAATGTGTATGGGGAGAGGGCTGCTGTAGTTGGAGTTAGCCTTGAAAAGACCTGCTCTGCCCTGCTTTCAGACCCGTGACCTACCTCAGGGCCTCAGGCCTTTCTCCTCTACTCTCTGTCTGGCCTGGAAAAGCACACTGACACTTTGATGACCCCTTAAGATAATGAGAAACTTGTGAAGTTCCAAGGGATTTACTGATATACTGTCTTATCTCAGTGTGGCTTCCTCACAAGGTTGGAAGAATGCTGGCTGGGCCTGACAAAGCACTGAGTAAATCAGCTTTGCTTTCATCCCTCACCCATCCCCAGCTTATCCTGAATTCTCCTCCCCTTCTGTGTTTTCATCATCCAGATGAAGGCATTCCCCAGGTAAACACCTGAATGCCCTGACTGACCAGCCCTGCTACCAGGCAGACCTGACAGATCTTCTACCAACAGGTTTCTTAGCTCCTGCAAGAGACCTAGGAGTCAATGAGAACAGACGCCTTTGTGGTCAAGCCCTGAGAAGCCCAATTTCCAACACACGATATTGGAGCAAAAATACAGGGATCAGGGACATGACATCATGTTTAATACCTGTTCAGATATTAAACCATAAGCAGTTTTCTTAAAGTCTCCTTGTGGTCTGTGGGAAACAGGATGAAAACATCCATTCATCCAAAAAGCTGAGGTAGGAGTTGGAGGAGCTGTGACCCACTTCATCTGTCTAGCACACAGCTCTGAGTCCATATCCAGCACTGAATAGACACCGGTATGATCTCAGTACTTGCAAAGTGGAGGCAGAAGGATCGAAGTTCAAGGTCATTGTCTTAGTCACTGTTTTATCACTGTGAAGGGACACCATGACCATGGCAATTCTTATTTGAAAAAAAGAAGCATGTAATCAGTGGTACACATGGAGCGGAATAGTAGCTGAGAGTTATAAGCAGACAGAGAGAGATAGACAGATGGACAAGACAGGTATAGACAGACAGACACTAGGCCTGGCATGAACTGTTGAAAGTTTAAAGTCCACCACAGTGGGCTCCTCCAATAAGGCCACACCTCCAGATCCTTCTCAGACAGTGCCATTCCCCGATGTCTAAGCATCCAAATGTATAAGCCTGTGGGGTGAAACACAAATTCTAGTTTGTATTTAATGAAAACTCAGAGCCAGATATTGGGGGAGGGGGAGGAAGTGGGAATATCAGAGAGAGGAAACAGACCACAGTCAAATCTCACCTAGCAAACTTTCAGGGTAAAAGCTATCTTCCAGATTCCTCAGCCTGGTTCGCCAGTTGCTTCTACAGAATAAATCTCTGTCTTCCTAAACCTGCCTTAAATACCTTCTTTATCCAATTGTTTCACTTCCAGGTTCAATTTTGCATCATAATCCTAGAGTTAGGATTAAAGGTGTGAACCACTCCTGTTTGGTAGTTAGATCTTGAACTCACAGAAACACAGAAGGTCTCTGTCTCTGTAGTTGTGGGACTAAAGGCATCGGTCATTACTCCTGGTCTTTCCCCTGCTGGGATTAAAGGCCTGAGCTACCATTTTCTGACCCTCATGGCTTAGCTGTGGGTGGATATGTTCTCTGATATTCCAGACTGGTTTTATTAAATATAAAATCTATCACCACGATGGGGGCTATTCTTATTCCAACTACCACAGTCATCATAATTAGTTTGAACCCAGTCTGGAATAGTGAGGCCATGTTGCAAATAAATAAATAAAGGGCAAAGGTGTTGGGAACTGGAGCAGTTAACTGATAGATCCCCGTGGTGTGACGGTGATGGTGGACACACCTGTCTGGTCTCTCCCTGAAACAAGCCTGTGTAAGGAGCTCCTGTACCATCCCTATCCTCGAAGTCTCACTGAGACTCTTATCCACTGCAGCTGTTCCCAGGACCCTGACACCCCCTTCATGTTTTTGCTGGGGACATTCCCTCAGTCCTATCCTTGCCATGCTCCTGCTCACTCCATTCTTCCCAGCTCACCGCACAGTACATCCCCCAGGAAGCCTTCCTTGATTGCTCAGGTTGAAGAGGAGCATTCTCAGTTGGGACTACACAAGGAGGCTCTGTTCCAAAAATGAAATAAGAAGTGAGAAGAGGGTGTAAGAAAGCAGCCTTGAGCATCCCTTGGAGAGGCCATTTGGTGAACCCTGAAGTTTCACCTTGGTCTTGGAGGCTGTAGGGAGCCAGTGTTGGCTTCCATGGGAAGGGAAGGAGAAGACGGACAGGGTCTAAAAGGGTTTTAGGAGCTTAGACGGTGTGCACAGAGATGAACTGGAGAGGCCATAGGGAAGGTGATGGAAACCTGACGTGGGGCTAGACTTTCAGAGTTAAGGTCTGAGTGCACAGTGGGAGCCTGAGGTAGAATAAGTGTGAGTTCAAGTCCAGCCTGGGCATCAACGTGAGACCTTATTTTTTTCTTTTAAATCACTGTGGAGACAATAAAATATAGATAATTTCCGAAAGAAATTTATGATCTAAGATTAGTTGGCTTTAAGAATGTTCCAGAAAAATTTAGCCCCAGACTTTACCAGATTGTCTTTTCTCCAAAGTGTCCTTTTTCTGATGATTTCTCTGATCCTAACATTCTCATTTCCAAAGTCAGAGTTAGTGCCATTCATTCTGGCCTAACACATCTCTAGACAGATTGGTTTACTCTCTGAGGCCTGTTTACAAGAGGAAACTGATACTTGGCTGGCCTTCCCTGTCTCTGCTTAACTTGTTCCCTAATCTAGCGTCAGGGTTCTTAGAAAAACCATCGTCAGTAAACAACAAACAAGTTCCATTTCCTTTTGCCTCATAATGCTGGGTGCAGTTGGCTGAGGACATCACACCAGGTGGTAGGGGACACCAGCTCAAGTTCTGCCGGGTGAGGGATTCCACATCCTGGGCTCATCTCCCAGGCATTGGCTTAGAGCTGTCTGTGGCTTGCCAGCCAAGGCCATGGCCTTATTGGCCTTGTTTTCCAACCTAGGACCTTGGTTCCCTGCAGACGTGAATAAAAGCAGAAACTTGAAGCTGTATTTGGTGGCTGGGGCTCATAATCCCAACACTTGGAGGCTCAGGCAGGAAGACTGCTATGGACTTCAAGGCCAGTCTGTGTTACAAACTGAAATTACGTCACAGTTCCCTCCAAAGCAAACAAGCAAGCAAACAAAAATAAAGCAGTGATAATAACAAACAACAACAATAACAGCCGCAATGAGCAGAAAGAAACGATGCAGGGCCTGGTGGTGCATGCCTGTCATCTTGCACTTGGGTGGTGGAGGCGGAAGGATTAGGGCCTAAGGGTTACTCAGCTTTTCTCTATGCTTTGTGCACACACCAGCTGTGTCTCTTTGGTTCCCAGGCTTAACGTAAATGTGTCTTTCCAGAGAGTACAAATGCAAGCTGCTCTGTATATGGTGATGATTTCTAGGAAATATAGACACTTCATTTCCCAGCCCACCTCCCTCTCTCCTTTCTGGTTAATACGTTTCTTTTCTCTCATTCTTTATTAATTCCTTGAGAATTTCGTACGTACAGTGTATTTTGATCATACTCACCCTCTTCTAGTCCTCTCAAATTCATCTTTACTTTTTCACTCATCCAACTTTGTGTCCTCTCTTTTTGTTTTTTTGTTTGTTTTTTAAACACAGGGAGTCCAGCCCGCACTGCCCATATCCTCCTGAATGTGTATCCTGCCACTGGAACATAGTTGACCTACCAGGAGCCTGGCCCCTTGGGAAATGGATTCTTTATGTAGGGTGGGGTTTCAAGCTCACATTCCTTCTGCATGCTGGATTTGGTTTGGTTTGAGTTTGTGCAGGTCTTGTGCATGCCATCTCGGCTGCTGGGAATTCATATGTGAAGTTGCCCTGATGTATCCCAGAACAATGTTTCCTTGTAGACTGATCCCTCTTCTGTAGGGATTACTGACCTTGGGAGGAGGTAGGTGATAATGATGTCCTTTCAGGAGTGAGCATCCTACAGTCTCTTATTCTCTGCACCTTGACACACCGTGGGTCTGTGTTAATCACCATCTACTACAAAGAGTCTTCTCTTATGAGAATTGAGAAATGCACTAATCTATGAGTATAGGAGTCAGTGCAATACTGTGCCCATTTACCAGAATAGTAGTGATAGGTTCTCTCCTAGGGCCCATGATCTGTCTAGCCATAGGTTCTTTGACCCACCATCAATGCCAGATATAAGTTATATATTGTAGATTTGGTCTAAACAAGGTCTCATTTTTATGGCTTAGGCTGGTCTTGAACTCACGGCAGACTAATATTTCATGTGCCTAGAAGTGTTGGAATTGTGCAGTGGAGAAAGGACTAAGTATTTAATGCAGGAACTCACTCAAGTGAAGAGAGTTACACTGTTGCTGCATCACCTTATTTTAAGATGTAAAAAGCCCTAATATTTAGCATCTGGGAGGTATTGGTAGCAGGATCCATAGGAGATAAAGATCATCTTGACTCCCACTCCCCCCTTTTTAAAAGAAACAAAACCCACTTTTCTGATTTACATCAGATTTGTTCCCTTTCGTGCTGAAAGACTCATGTCTGTAAGAGAAGGAACTAAGGGCTAGAGAATGCTGGAAAATTCCCTAGTAAGTACCCAGGAGGCAAATAGGAATCTTACAATTAAGAGGCTGCTGTGAAGACCATCGTGGCCACAAGAGGGAGAAGACTAAGAACCCATCCCCAGCCTCCAGTCTGTGCTCTTCAGAGGCAGATGAGGAGCAAAGGTCACAGAGAGAGATACTGTTGTCCGAGCGTGTAGAAAGCAGTCCAGCAGGGTTGGTAATGGAGCTCAGTTGGTAGAGTCCTTGCCTAGCATACATGAAGACTCCAGTTAAATCCCAAACTGCATTAACTGGGCATAATGACACACACTTGTCGTGTCAGCACTCAGGAGGTAGAGGAAGGGGATCAGTAATTCATTTATTTAGGGTACACACACACACACACACACACACACACACACACACACACACACTTGTACACTTACATACACATACAATGCAGGTTATTGAAACAGAAAAGCTCAGAATCCTCTACACAGAAGTTCAGGGCCAATTAAAGGTGCTGACATCAAGGGGCAGAGTGCTAAAACCCAGTGTTTGTTCTAGATTTATAAGTCCTGAGATAACTGCTAAGTCACTGGAGTGACAGCCAGGCATGTGACTGGAGAACAGGATATGTAATTCAGCTGCAAGGAATTCAGAGATGCACTCTGGAGGCCCTGGATTCTGTCCCCAGAACTAGGAGCAAAAATCAGCCTCTTGACATTCAAACCATTCTAGTAACTGAGCTTTTAAAGACAATTGCATTGGCATGGGGTGAATGGTACATCTCTGATTGAGACTCTTGGGAAGGAGGCAGGAGGTCAGACTTGAATAAGCAGGTTTTCCTAGTTGCCTTTCTCACTGCTGTGCTAAGTGGCAAAACCAGAAGAAGCAATAAAGGGTTTGTTTTCACCCACAGTTGACGATTGAAGATCATGGCTGAAGATGTGTGAAGTGGTTCTGTTTAATCAGTCAGAAAGTGGAGAGATGGATGCTGGCTATTGACTTAATTTCCTTTTTTTATTCAGTTTAGGACCACAGCGCACAAGATGGAGCCACTCACACTCAGAAAACCTTTTGGGGACCGTCCATCCTCACAGTGTCTCCATGGTGATCCAAAGCCAGTCAAATTGATAATGTATGTAGCCTAACCATCACAGCAGGGTTAGAAGGGGCCGGAGTAGGGGTGTAGAGTTGGATTGGGGACACAGTTTCAGCTGAGGAAGAGGAAAAGTTCCAGAGATGGTTGATGGGAGTGGTTGTTACAGAAAAATGTGAACATGCTGAATACCACATGGCTGTGTGCTTAAAGATGGTTATAACAATCAATGCTACGCCTGTATATTCATCCATAGTTAGGCTCACAGCAGGATGGGAGATAAGCTTGGAGCCCTAGCCGAGTATGCTGTGTGCCTGTAATCCCAGCACTAGGGAAGCAGAGGCAAGAGAGTGGCCACAAAGTCTAGGCCATCCTGGTCTAGATGGTTCATTCCAGGCCAGCCAGGGCTTCATAGAGGGACCTCATCTTAAACAAAAGAACAAACAAACAAACCAAGCAACTAAGCAAGAGTAGCCTTGGTTCCCAGCTTCTGGCTTCCTCCCACCTTGCTTTTGACTCCATCTTCTTTCTCCTACCTTGTCTCCATCCCCAGCGCACATGCATGTGGACATGCATACCTCCCCGCATATACAGGCTGAGGCCTGGATAGAGAAAGGCATAAGGCTTCCAATATCTGCAGCAGGACAGGGCTGAGGCTCATGATAAGGAAAGGAAGGGCAGCCGATGGTCAGAAGCTAGCTGCTTTGTATCCAGTGCTGGCCAGGAGCAGAGTGGATTGGGATGGTGCGGCTGGCAGCCTGTCTATCTTAGTGCTACAGCAGGGATAAGTAGGGGTCTCCTAAAGGACAGCTTTTGCCCCCCCTCTCCCGTTCTCACAGGCTGGGATTCTATGCCATGGCTCTGTGTTCCACTTGGAAACACAATGGGTAGACAGAGCAGCAATTGCCAGTCTGGAGCCCAGAAACTCAGCCTTGGTTGTGTGATGCAAGATGTAGTCTACTCAGGCCTTATTCCTGCTCTGCTGCAAGCCAAAAATGAGAGCCTTGGTTTGGGGGAGAGATGTCAGTCTGACTTAACTGGATCATGCCCAAATTGGGGTGAAGTTTGCCGCCAAGTCAGGAGTCTGGGGCCAGGTCAGGGGGACAGAGAGTGGACCTGGTGCCATGTACTTCCTAACTCTATGGGCATCCCACTTGCTTTGTAGCAGATGTAGCCAGGATATGGATTCTCATGGACCCACTTTATGATCTCAGGTTCTGAGTGTGGAGTTGCTGGTGAGCTCACACATAACCATATACCAGACATGATCAGATAACCCCTTGCTCAGGAGATTATGTCCTTCCCAGTCACACATACTCTTCCTCTTGGGGACTTCCAGTGGGTCTAGCAGTGGGGAATTTTTCTGGAAACTCCCAGACAACTTAGTACCCTAAGAATGTGTCTAGTCTTCTCATTGGTCAACTCAGTTTTAAATCTCAAAACCAAGCAAGCAAACAGCCATTTTTCTTTTTCAGATGGTCTCTTGTAGCCTAGGGTGGCCTTGGGCTGAGTGAAGCTGAGGATGATTATTACATGTCTGGACCACCATGCCTGAGTTATATGGTGGGGATTGTATTTAGGGTTTTGTGCACACTGGGAAAGCATTCCACAAACTGATTTATATCCCTTACCCACCTGTCTGGATTTTTGAACAGGGTCTTGTTATGCAGCCCAGGCTGGCCTTCAAGTCATGGCAATCTACCTGCCTTGGCCTACTTGTTACTTGGTTAACAGATTTGCACCAACATGTCTGGCTAGATCTCAACTTATTAAGACTAGAACAGCAACAGTGTGATTAAACAATGTGATTAAATAGCCAGGAGGCCGAAGTCTTGCTTGCTAGCAGGTCTCCTGTGAGAACTCAGATGACTGAGGAGAGCTTGCGGCTTTCCTGGTGATCTGTGGACATACGGCTTTCAGCAGCCTGCAAGGCCTTTCAGTTCTTTCATACTTCAGTTGAGTCTGCAGTGTTTGGGCAGGGATTATGGAGACAAGCCCTTTTGGAAATCTGTTCCAGAGGCATTCAGGTGTGAATCACAAATTCTAGTTTGTATTTAATGGAACTCAGAGCCAGATATTGGGGAAAAGCTGGAATATCAGAGAGAGGAAATGGACTACAATCAAATCTCACCCAGCCAACTTCTCTAAGGTAAAAGCAATCTTCCAGCTTCCTCAGCCTGGCTCCTTATCATTTCTACAGAATAAATCTCTGTCTTCCTACGGCTGCCTTAAATAAATACTTTCTTCGTCCAGTTGTTTCACTTCCACGTTCAGCTCTGCATCATATTCCTAAAGTTAGGATTAAAGATATGAACCACTACTATTTGGTAGTTAGGCCTTGAACTCGCAGAAACACAGAAAGATCTCTGTCTCTGGAGTTATGGTATTAAAGGCATAGGTCACCACTTGGTCTTTGCTATGCTGGGATTAAAGGCATGAGTTATCACCCTCTGACCCTCCTGGACTGACTGTGGGTGGATCTGTTCTCTGATATTCCAGACTGGTTTTATTAAATATAAAATATATCACCACACAGGAGTGCTGCTCCTGCAGGCAGCTGGCCTATCTATTTTCTTAAGTGTTATGTGAGGCTTTCTCCCAAGATGTTTATCAATCATAGATGATTTAATAGGAGTAGTTCTCAGATTGTTTCCTGAAAGCATACTTTGACCAAGATTGGGAGCAAAGGTGTGGCTCAGTGGTAAAGCTCTTTGCCTAGCAGGTGCAAGGCCTTGGGTTTGAACTCCAACATTGGAAAACAAAGCAACAACAAAATCCAAGCCAAAATATGTTTAAAATGACCTTGATGACATACACTTGTAATTTATCATGTAGGGGTGTGTGTGTGTGTGGGGGGAAGGTACATGTGGTATGGGTGTGTGTGTATTATATGTGTAGGTGCACACCACTGTGCATGTTTTTAGGCACCCAATCACTCTGCTTTACTCTCCTGAGTCAGGGTCTCCCACTGAACCTCCCACTGGCAGACAGCAAGCCTTAGTGATCCTCCCACCTCTACCTCCCTGTCAGTTTCAGCCACACCCTGCTTTTTATGTGGATGATGGATTTGAACTCAATCTTTTTGTTCACTCAGCAAGTGCTCTTATTCACTGCACAGACTCCCTAGTTCACACATATGTAACTCAAATTGGGCAGTAGAAGGATCAGTAGTTTGAGGCTAACCCTGTGTAGTCCAGACTACACAGGGACTATATAGATAAAACCTGCCTGAAAACAAATAAATGCCAATTCAATAGTTTTTTATATTTAAAGTAATTTTATATTTTTAAAGTAAACAACACACAATCCCTCACATGCATACAAAACAACTCAAAGAACTGGAAGAATATTTATCTATTTATTTATTCTTGAGTCTTAACACCATAGCCCAGGCTGGTTCCAGAGTCTAGTGTGTAGTCAAGGCTGGCTTCAAGCTCACTCTGTAGCTGACCATGACCTTGAACTTCTGGTCTTCCAGACTCCACCTCTCCAGTGCTGGAAAGACAGATAGAAACCATGACACCCAGTTAATGCAGTGCTGGAGAGCCAACCAAGGCTTCAGGCATGCTGGGCAAACATTCTAGCAACTGAGCCACTTCCCCAGCCTAGCACTTTTGGGTTTTGTTCTGTGTTTTGAAGCAGGTTCTCACTCTGTAGCCCAGGCTGAAATCCAATATGTAGTCCAAGGTGGCTTTGGATTCTTGGCAATCTTCCTGCCTCAACCTCCAGAGTGCTGAGATTTCAGCATAGACCACCTGGTATCTGGCTAAAAGACTTACTTTTCTTTCTTTCTTTTTTTAAACAAACTCTCTCTCTCTCTCTCTCTCTCTCTCTCTCTCTCTCTCTCTCTCTCTCTCTCTCTCTCTCACACACACACACACACACACACACACACACACACAAAATGCAAATACAAATACAGATCAGTAAGACAAAAATTGCCCAAATTAAGCAAAATGAGACAAAAAGTCTACAAACATACCACTGAGCTTATATTTCCCTTAGTTATTAGAAACAGGGTTTCTCTGGGGAGTCCTTGGCTGTCCTGAGAGGAGGGAAAATGAGGGAGAGATTTGGTTTAAGAGGAGAACATTCTAGAGCTTTCAGAGCTGGGATCCCAGCTGTCTTGAACCTGTGCAGATCTGTGAGTTCACATGTGCATCGGTCCTCCTGTGTCTGGGAGACACTGTTTCCTTAGAGTGGAGCCAACCATCACCTCTGGCTCTCACTGTCATTCCACATCCTATGTAGATCCACAAACCCTCAGTGGAGGGCTCTGATGAAGACATCCCAGTTAGGACTGAGAGATCTCAAATCTCCCAGTCTTCACATTTTCCAGTCATGGGTCTCTGTGTCAGTTTCCATATACTGCAAGAAGAAGCTTCTCTGATGAGGGCAGAGTGAGGCAGTGATCTATGGGTATAGCACTTTGTTATTAGAAGTCTTCACTGCTGTATTTCTTTAGCAGAATAATAATACTAGGTTTCCCCCCAAAGCCTATGACCTATCTAGTCTTAGGTTCTTGGCCACTTAAGTAGGGTCAGGTGTGGGTTCCTTCTCACGGAGTAGGCCTTAAAAGGATTTGTTAATAATCCTTCATAGGATTTTGTTAAACACTTTCTTATACGAAAATGATACTGAAAGAAACTTTAAGCATTACTTAGCTTTCTTCTCCTCTTATGTAGTAGAATAATTCTGGGCACTGGCCCAGCTAGGGGCAACATATGTCCCCTTATTTGTTGACAGTGTGGGCTGTGACTCAGTCTGGTCAGGGAGTTGAATGTGAAAGTGTTGCATGGATTTGCCTCTTTGTCTTTTGTGCTTCCTCTGACCTCCAGAAGCACTATTATATATGCTACCCAGCTCATATGGTGGAGGGTGAGACAGGACAAGTTCCCCGGCACTGAGTGAAAGTAGATACCACCGCTCTTATTGCTTATTGCTGCCAGCAAATGCTAAGTTCAATCAAATGTATAAATCATTATCTGTCACATTTTGTTTTCAGTGTTAATAATTGAATCCTGGGGCCTTGTACATGCCAACCAGCTGCTCTAACATTAAGCCATAGACTCGTTGTTTTGATATGTTTTGTTCTGCTTAAAACAAAACAAAACCAGAGTCTCATGTAGCCTAGATTAGCCTTGACTTCCTGATTCTTAGGCTTCAACTTCTGAGTGCTGGACTTATAGACATGCACCATCATACAGTGCTAAAAATGGAGCCCTGGGGGCTTTGTATATGCATTCAAGCACCCCACCAGATGAAGTACATCCCTGGCCTTGTTTGGTTTTGGATTATATATGGCTCACTTGAAACTATTTAGCCCAGGATGAACTTAAACTCTGTTCTGTTTGCATTTCTGTTGTTGCAATGAAATTCCTTGACAAAGAATCACCCTAAGGAAGGAAGGGTTTACTTGGCTTATAGTTCCAGGCTACAACTAATTATAGTAGGGAAGTTAAGACAAGAATTAAAGCTTCATATTTACAGTCAAGAGCAGAGACAGAATAAGTGAATGGATCCTTGCTTTCTCTCAGCTTGATTGCTCCTGTCTTACACTGTTCTGGACCCTCTGTGTAGAGGATTGGTGCTGCCCACAAGGGACTGCATCTTTCTCTATCAGTTAAGAACCAGACAGCCCTCCACTCCCCAGTCTTACCCATGGGCAAACCTGATCTAGGTAATTCCTAAAACTCTCTTCCATAGTGGTTCTAGATTATGTCAATTTGACAGTTTAAACTGTCCACATGAACTTTAACATATTCAAGTTTTAACTTTTCATTTTGTAATAACTTTGCTGAAATGTTGCAAAATAGCATAAAGTATTTCCGATGGCCTTTACCCAGATTTTACAAATATTAGCATGCTACTCTTTTTGCTTTACTTTTTATTTTTTAATTTATGTGTATTGGGATTTTGCCTGCATATGTCTGTGTGAAGGTGTCAGATCTTGGGATTACAGTGTGTGGGCTGCCATGTGGGTACTGGGACTTGAACCCTAGACCTCTGGAAGAGCAATCAGTGCTCTTAACCATGAGCCATCTGTCCAGTCCCCAATACTCTTACTTTTTAATGTTGTTTGCCTTTTTGTCTATCCATCTGTCCACCCACCTACCTATCTCTCTGCCTATAGACACTTCAGAGCATATTTTTTCAGAACGAGGAGAGGGTTGAGCATGGAGCTCGCACCTATGAATCTGTCACTTTGAAGTCTGAAGATAAAGAAACACTGCTGAGAGTTCAAAGCCAGCCTGGTGTATGTATGAGTTTGAGGCTGGCCAAGGTTACAAAGTCGGATCCTGTCACATAAAATCAATGCCAAACCCCAAACCAAAACCAAAAGTGAGACCAAACAAAAACCAGGAAATGAGTTTGATCCAGAAGCCTTATCTCCCAGGTAGACTTTGCTGAGGTTTCCAGCTTCCCACCATTGTTCTGTATTTACAGATGGCAAACACAGTTCAGCAGACGTGGACTTTTATCCAGGGTCACAGTTTTGGGGAAAGTCATATGAGTCTTTGTGTAGACCTGCCTTTTTTCTCTTATGTGTCTCATGTCCTTAGTTTTATTCTAAAAGAGTACTGCATTATGTTTTTTAAAGTAATTTTTAAGTTTTATGTTGTGGTGAAAGCATGTGACACAGAACTGTCTCCTTTAACAAGTGTTCATGTCAGTGGGCTTAAGTGTATTTACCTCATTGAGCAACAGAGCTCTAGAATGTTCTCCTCTTAAATGGAAACTCTCTCCTCATTTCCCCCCTCTCAGATCCTGGCTTCATCATTCTACTCTACCCTTTGCCTTAACAAATCAGACTACTTACGGATCTCAGATAAGTGGAATCACACACACTTGTGATTAGTTTATTTTGCTTAGCCTAAAGTTCTGGAGGCTTATTTAAGCTCTTATCTCATTCTGTAGCGCAGGCTAATCTGGAATACACTATGTAGCCCATACTGATCCCAAACTCATGGAGATCCTTCTAGGTGATAGGATTCCAGGAATGAGTTACCAAGCTTGCTTTGTAGCTAAAGATGACATCGAACTTGTGTTTCTCTCCACCTTCCCAGTGCTGAATTAAAACGCCAAGGGCTTTGTGCATTCCAGGTAAGCACACTACCAACACAGCCACATGTGTTCTGCATTTTACATCTAGTTTTTTATCTGCTCCTCACAGGAAACAACCTGATAGCTCTACTCCGGAGAGACATGGATTTCGTTATACTCTCTTCTAAGTCCCCACGCAGAATCAAGCAGGCTCTTTCCAATCTCTGTCTATTCCAGACTATCCCATTCTCTAATCTAAACATTACGCATTAATACAGCCCAGCTGGAGTAAGTTTCCCAACATCTAGTTAGTATTGCTTTCCAAAATCTGTATTTTTTTTTTTCTGATCCGGCTCTATTTTTAGGCTGTTTTCCACTGGGAGAAGTAAGAATTGTACAGGGGAGGGATGCCAGCCCTGTTTGTCAGCTGGGACTGCTTCCTTCATGGCACGTGTTTGCACCACAGGCACAGGCAGGCAGGCCTTTCGACACAGCACCCTCCCCTACTTTCCTAATGCCAGTCGCTGGGAGCTGGAACTCACTTTTCCCTACTCAGCAGAAGGTAGGATGTTTTGCAGTTCATGTTTCTCCAGGCCTGGGTTAGAAA
Organism: Sigmodon hispidus; assembly: GCA_004025045.1. Taxonomy (NCBI): domain Eukaryota; kingdom Metazoa; phylum Chordata; class Mammalia; order Rodentia; family Cricetidae; genus Sigmodon; species Sigmodon hispidus. The sequence continues at coordinate 134,576 of PVIH01002504.1, read as the reverse complement.
CTTTAGTTGACTTGACTATGACCTCTCTCTCTCTCTCTCTCTTTTTCTCTTTCACACACACACACACACACACACACACACACACACACACACACACACACACACACACGCGCGCGCGCGCGCGTGCACAGACAGAGAATGAATGCATGGGTCTGGAGGTCAGAAGGCAACTTCTGGCTTTGCTTTCTTCTTCCAGCAGGGGTATAAAGCCATTGCTCTCATCTCACCTGCTGGCTGAGCCGTCTCACCAGCCTGGTATGGTGCATAGTTTCTTCTCTGCTCTCCCGTTTCTTCTGGGTAAGCTCTGGGGACGGCCTGAGGCTGATCATAACAGTAAAGTATCTAAGTGCAAGACTTAGCGAGTCCCTGGAATTGTTTTGCCCTTCTTCTCCTCGCTGTCTTCTCCTTCCTTCTCTTTCCTTCTGATGGCAAAGTCCCACTGTAGCCCAGGCTGGCCAGAAACTCACAGTGCCCCTTCTGCCTCGGCACTGAAATTCTGGGGTTACAAGCATAAACCACCACACATACCTAAAATGGCTTTTCATGCCTGCTCTCAAATTCACTGTGTAGTCATTGTCTTGGTCAGCGTTCTGTAACTGAAAAGACACCATGACCACAACAATTCTTTTTTTTTTTTTTTAAAGATTTATTTATTTATTATTGTGCACAGTGTTCTGTCTGCATGTATGCTTGAAGGCCAGAAGAGGGCACCAGATCTCATTATAGATGATTGTGAGCCACCATGTGGTTGCTGGGAATTGAACTCAGGACCTTTGGAAGAGTAGCCAGTTCTCTTAACCTCTAAGCCATCTCTCCAGTCCCCACAACACTCTTATAAGAGAAAATATTTAATTGGGGCTGGCTCCCAGTTTCAGAGGTTAGCCCATTATCATCATGGCAAAAGCATGAAAGCATGCAAATAGACATGGTGCTGGAGAAGGAGCTGAGAGTTCTACATCAGATCTGCAGGTAGCAGAGAGAGACACTGGGCCTGGCTTGGGCTTTTGAAATCTCAAAGCCCACCCCCAGTGACACACTTCCTCCAATAAGGCCACACCTCCTAATCCTGAACTTTTCAAGTACTGGAATTAAGGTGTGACCTGCTGCCTGGACTTTTTTACTCCTGAGTTCTAGGACTATAGACACTTACCATCATGTCAATATATTGTTGATTTTTTTGCAGCAGGGTCTCCTGTAACCCAAGCTAACTTCAGATTTACTGTGTGGCTAAGGACTGCCCTGGACTCCTGATCCTCCTGTCCTCAGCTCTCCAGTGCTGAGATTACAGACAGGCATGTGCTACAACATCTGCTTTATATGGAGCTGGGGGCTTTATATGAAACGAGGGCTTTGTGCATGCAAGATAAGCACTCTAGCAACTGAAGCACATCCCGAACCTCGGTTGCCCACTTTGTGAGCCACATTCCACGTGCATCTCCTAGAGTCTTCTATGACTGACTGTTTTTAAAGCTTGCTCTTAGTGGGGAAGGCTACAGGACCACTGATGGTCTTCAAAGATCTGCCTCAAACTTGAGAGACAGACTTAACCATTCTTTCCCCAACTAACACCCTCCCTCCACTCTGTTCTGGTGTTGGGTGACAAAACACACAAATGTACTTACCCCAGGTAGGGAATTTCCCCACGGCAAACCAAAGTATGGATACCACCAAGGTCCAACTTGGTGAACCAGTGAGTTATATTGGGTTACTTACAGGAATATGGGGGAGGGGTTACTTACAGGAACAGAAACAACTCAAAGACACCAAAGCCCACCTTAGCTCACAAACTGGGAACCTGGAGCACACTGCCAGTCTGCAGGCAGCTCAACAGATTGGTGAATGTTCTTTCCAGGTGCCTCAGTTGGTCTAAATGTCTTTCAGAAAATTTGGTTGGTTTCTGCTTCTTCCAGGCAGCTGGTCTGGTTTCCCAGTCTTCCTTGCAGGTTTTTCTTCTCAGAGACTTTTTTCTTTGCAGCACAATATGTCAGTCTAATAGTCTCCTTTGCAGCTGGGCTCTGTTTACTCTGGTTTGGGAGAGCAGTGACCCTAATAGGTTTCAGGGAGTTTTTTAGTTGTATCTCTGCCCACTAAAGAAGCTCCACTGCAGGAGCTTTTAATCTTGGTGAAAACTGTTCCCCAGGTGTAGCATCAGCATCAATGCAAATTCCATCCCCCTATGCATGCACACACATGTCATTTGCAAAACGCAGTGCTGTGGTCAACCCATACAATCACCATCACTCAGCCACATGAATTTTGTGTTTGTTTATCTGAAGCCAGGCTTGAACTCTTAATCCTTGTGATTTTACTCTGGAGTGCTGACATTACAGATGTGTGCAACTACCCCGGCATCATAGAATTCTTCACTAATGTTCTGTCAAGTCCAGCCTCTCAGTGTTAGAACCCACACAACCACATACTTTCTCCCCTAGAATTTGAACAAAATGAGTTATCTCTCATTTACAAACATTAAAAAATTTAGGTATTAGTTAGGCATGCATAGTGCATGCCTTTAATCCCAGCACTCAGGAGGCAGAGGGAGGCAGAGCTCCAAGCCAGCCTGGTCTACACAGTGAGTCCTGGCCACTGGGTCTACATAATGAAACCCTGTCAAAAAAACAAAGCAAAGCATCAAAAATTATATTTTATTGTTTTGAAATAACTATAGACTCACAGAGTTTGTAGAATAGCAAATGGAGTGCCCTGCCCTTTTTTCTAGCTTCTTCTCATTGAGACATCTTATGTGGCTCCAGTAAATGAAATTGACACTGGTCTCGTACTGCTATTTGAACTAGAGAACACTGTACTTTTTAAAAGCATGACTATTCTGAAGTCATAACACTTTTTTTCCCCTTGGGAGGGGCAACACAAGACATTATTTCCCTGTGTAGCCATGGCTGTCCTGTAACTCATTCTGTAGACCAGGCAGATCCTTCTGCCTCTGTCTCCCAAGTGCTTAAAGAATCAAAGGTGTGCTCCACCACCACCCAGCCAACCCTTGTTAACACAAATTCTCTGTGTCTTGATGGGGTGAAGAGGTTGACAGAGGGTTTAAATACTTCAGAGTAGAGAGATGCATGAAGCACTGCATACAACACCTACAGAAAGCTTTAGTAGTGTGGACCTAAGCAGAGTGTCATTGAAAAAGACAAGGCTCTGCCTGGCATGGCAGTACATGTCTATAATTGTAACAACTTGGGCCTGAGGCAGGATCTTGAATTCAAGGCCAGTCTGTGCGACATCTTTGAGCTAATTTCAAAATGTAAAACAATACCCAGGTCCTAGGGATGTAGCTTACTTAGTAGAGAGTGTGTTTATTGTGCACGAAGTCTTGGGTTCAGTCCCCAGTACCACATAAACTAGACATGAAGGCCTGTCATCCTTGTACTTAGGAGGTAGAGATAGTAGGACCAGGAGTCCTGTGTCAGGGCTGGAGAGATGGCTCAGTGGTTAAGAGTACTGGCTGCTCTTCCAGAGGACCCGGGTTCAGTTCCTGGTTCCCTGTATGGGACTAATACCATGTGACTCTAGTTCCAGGGGATCTGTCACCCTCTTTGCACTCTGTGGTCACTGTGCACATATGGTGCATAAACATACATGAAGGTAAAATACCCATATACATAAAACAGAGAGAGAGAGAGAGAGAGAGAGAGAGAGAGAGAGAGACTGTTCAGTGTCATAGACCCTATACTGGCACTCAGGAAGTTAAGAAAGAACAGTGAGATTCATGTTTGCTTGAGCTACACATACTGAGACACAGCTTCACAAAACCAAGAGATTGGGGCTGGAGAGATGGCTCAGCGGTTAAGAGCACCGTCTGCTCTTCCAGAGGACCCGGGTTCGATTCCCAGCACCCATATGGCAGCTAACAACTGTCTGTAGTTCCAGTTCCAGGCAAACACCAAGGCAAATAAATAAATAATAAATAAAGTTTAAAAAAAAAACAAACCAAGAGATTTAGGCTGGAGAGTTGGCTCAATGGTTAAAAACACTTGTTCTTGTAGAGGACCTGGCTTCAATTTTCAGAAGCTACAGGGTGACTCAAAACCATCTATAACTCCAATCACAGAGGATCCAGAGCCCTCTTCTAATCTTCAAGGGCATCAGGATCACATGTGATGCATACACATGCTTGCATGCATACATACAAACTTACAAGGAACTCATACACATAAAATAATGTCTCTGTCTACATTCCTATTCTTACTGTGGTTGAAATCTTCGTGTACTCCCCTATTCCATACAGACTTTGAAACTGGGTCTCATGTAGTTCATTCTGGACTTGGACTTCCATATAGCTTAAGGAAGCTTTAATTTTCTTTCTTTCTTTCTTTCTTTCTTTTTTTTTTTTTTTTTTTTTTTTTTTTTTTTTTTTTTTTTTTTTTTTTTTTTT